>PRKT01000878.1:35884-57366 GCA_003671525.1 Saccostrea glomerata | reverse complement strand
ATTGAAGTGGGTCGGTCACGTGATCAAATCCTGTGAAGGCCGAAGGCCTTCTCAGAAGATTTGATCACGTACCGACCCACTTCAATTCCCATTGAAGTTTATAAACTTGTTATTTATTACTTATATATACATTTGAGACAGACAATTTAATATTTTCGAATTTAAATTATTCCACTAACCGTCCGCCGTAGATTTTGAAAAATGACGCAAGGTGTAAATCGGCTTGCATGTCGGTTACGCTTCGAATTCATTAGGCTAAGGAATCTATTTCGAAGGGAATATTTTGTGAAAGGCTACTTGTGATCAGTAATGGTGAATAGATTGTTGTCTGGGAATATTTTTATTCCTGAAAATTGATAATCGATGCTGAAAAGACACAAGAAATACGTCCGAAGTTTGATGATAAAAAGTTGGAGGGATTTCGGTCGTCAGAAAGGAATGGATGGATCCGAAGGTTTGAGACACTTGTCCGAGCCAGTTAATTTGCAATTTGATCAAAAACATTCGACGATTTCAGTAACTAAAGGCATACACTTATCGTAAAACACTAATAAACACGGAGACACTGGAGGGATTTCGTCGTCAGAAAGGAATGGATGGATCCGAAGGTTTGAGACACTTGTCCGAGCCAGTTAATTTGCAATTTGATCAAAAACATTCGACGATTTCAGTAACTAAAGGCATACACTTATCGTAAAACACTAATGAACACGGAGACACTGGCGACACATTGAACTACGAAAACGCCGAGGTGTTTGGCACCTGTTCATGGCATGATTGCAATTATATTTTCCAACAGATTTACACATTTATCGTGAGTAGAATTTACAGATACAATACTTTATCATGAAAATTTAACCAAAGGTCTACCCCCAAAAATAAGGATGAACGTTAGAGACTGTGCAGCTGACAAAAGTGAAGAAAAATGTCAACAAACGCTAGTTTTCTCTATGTACACAGGTTGAATCGATAGCCAAAAAAAATGTATGAAATACTTGTTCACATTGTAAATTAGAAAAAAATCATTTTACTTACTTATTTTTTTTTATACATGACAAGGAAGTAGAGCAGGGCATTTTATAATTTATGTACAGGTAGATATTATTGCGCCGTGTGATTAGGTCACGTATTGACCTCTGACCTTTGACAAACTTCATACAGAATTGAAGATATTTTCTCCCTGTATGTTTATATAATGGAGAGATACCACAAATGTATATATTTACCCTTGGGTCAAGGACAAAGGTTAAGGTCGATTTCAAGTTCATAGGTCAAGGTGATTTTGGTAAATAGCTAATATCAACATTTTATTCAGGTTACCAGTGACCTTGACCTAAGTTTCAAGGTCAAGGGTAAAAAGATCTGCATGCTTCAGTATGTTACATGTCTTGACATTTAGAAGTTCTTAATTCTGCATGAACATCAAACACTCAAGTATACTGTCTTTTAATACATTGTGTGCAGTCGCATGTGCATGCACGTCCATGCATTTACTTTTGATAGTAGTATAATGTAGGCAATCATTATATCTATTCATATTTGAAATTTCACCCTGTATTATTGAGAACGAAGAAAGTTGTAGGCATTTAAAGTTTTAGCCAATCAGATTGCAGCACACGTGCATGTGCGTGCGTTCATGATTATTCTTATATATCATGCTGTAGATTTTCATAATGTAAGACTATTTTCAAAATTTCAAAGGATTTTGTCAGAAAACAAAATAGATATTTAGACTTTTAGTTTCAGCCAATCGCAGCGAAGGGCACCTGCATGCGCGTGAGATCTTGCTATTTTGACCATGTCATCATGTCTATACTACTATTATATCCATATATTATGAGTTTCAAAGCATTTCATCCAATATTTAAAAAGTTACGGCTAAATCTATTATATTGATCATTTCACGTGTAACACGTGCGCGCACATGCATGGACGTGCGCGCAAAATGACCTTCGTTCCGCACATCTACATAACATACCTAGTGACCCTAAAAAGGTTTCACCTAGATCGGATGAGTAGTTTACGAGAACACTCGCGGACAAAAAAAGTACCGGAGAACAAAGAAAAAATTCAGAAAAAGTAAAAACAATATGTTCCCAAACTTCGTTTGGGGAACATAATTAAGTTTTTAAACAGGGGAGTATATGCTGACTTCAAAGCACTGATTATTTTCATGAGTAATGACGCCATATGTACGTAATGACGTCACAAACACGACGTAAATTTCAGTTTTTTATGAATTTTACAGAAAAATGTACATATTTCGTCGGTATTTTGAGTAAAAGTCACCGAGCGCATGTGTGTTCAGGATCAATATTTTGATATAATGTGTAGAATGATAATATCAATGAAATATGTTAATACTGTTCCTGAACAAACTTGCGCTCTATAAATTTTAAAGCTAAAATTGTAAAAATTTTGTCCATTTTGTCTTCTTTCTGAAAAAGGATATAAAATCGGACTACATGTAGTTTGTGATGTCATAAAAACAAAAAATTGTGAATACACTGCTTTGACACTTTAATATTTTCTGTTAATTTAAATATTTCTCATACAATTTATTGAATTCAGCACATTTCAGGAAGTTTACAAAATTTGACTTTTGTGGGGGCAAATATATGCAATATACCGCATAAAGTTCTTTATCTTACAGTGCAAACCAACATGTCCAATACAGAGTTCTTGAAATCTTTCGGTCCTGTCGGCAAGACCGAGAAAAACAACCAAGGACCGATCACTTTACGTTCTGTGTCAGTCCAAATGACCGGTAGATGTTGAGAAAGCAACTTACGAAAATCCGACTAAATTTCGTACGAATTCCCTATAACCGACCGATCATAATCTGTTAAACGCTTTTCAGTATCTTGTGGCTTCTTCGATGAATGCAAGTACCAAACTATGATTGATTAATTGTTTTGTTTTAAAAAGTTTTTGACGGCGATAAGGTGTTAGCCAGGTGAGAAAAATTGAACTAGATTAAAAACTCTTGAAGAAAATTGACATCCCACGAGAATTCAACAAAATTTGTTATACCATGATCAAATTCGCATGAAGTATGCAGTGTGTATATGATGGAGGGTGCGAAATGTAATGATAATAAAATTCAAATACAGTTTTAATCTTCTTAAAATTATGTTTAATTATTTTGTTGGACGGATAAAAATCTGTCTGGACCGACAAACTTCCTGTGGCAGTCAGTCCAAATGACTGACAGTGGAAAAAAGATTTCAAGAACTATGTCCAATATAAAGTTTTAGGGATGTAATACAGCAAATCTCATTCAGTACGAACACAGATATTGCGAATTTACAGATATAGCGAAGTCATCTTGGATCCCCAGTATATAAACTTAATAACTTTCTTATACGGTTATAACGAATTATGGATATGGCGAAGTAATATATGTCCCAGATCCCAGTGACTTCATTATAACCGAGTTTTACTGTAGATCACATCCAATTAAATGACCCCCATTTTGCTGAGGTTTCTGACACTGACCAGTGGCGGATTAAGGGGTTGGGGGTAGGGGAGGTTCGGGAAAAAAAACCCCGCTCATTGAAACTTTTTTTATAAGTGTCACTTTATCATTTTGTTGCATTGATAAGACTATAATAAACACGAATCCATTGTTCTGTACAACTGTGAAATATATATCAACTACATAACAGGAAAACCTTTTTCCACTTGAACGCACACAATACACAGGTAATTAAGAGAGAGATTAGGGTAGTCTGTGCATCTTGTCACAAGGTCATAATGACATATACATGTACAGTACATGTAATAACAACAGAAAACTACATAGTTACAGTGCTGCTCAGTAATATTTTTTTTGCTGATACACTTAGTCTATCCTGTTAAGAATAAAGTGACCTAAGCTGAGTCACTTTGGGAAGCGACTCCTTATACTTCAATTATAAGACAGTGGTATGTGCATGGTACCAAGTCTATATACAGTGGAGCCTCATTTATCCGGACACCTTGGTTACTAGTTGGTTTGTCCGGAAATGTGAAGTGTCTGGATATCTGAATTACCAGTTAAACAAGCCAAAATTACGTTTAAAAATTCTGTTCCGATGAAAAGTGGTCCAGATACTGAAGCATCCATATATCTGGTGTCCGTATATCTGAAGATCCACTGTATACGAAATCATTAAGGGAACCAATTTCATAGGAACATCCTGGATTTACCATCAGTTGGTCACCTTTTTAGCTCACCTGAGCCTTCGGCATCCGTCTGTCTGTCTGTAAACTTTTCACATTTTCGACTTCTTCTCAAGAACCGCTGGGCCAATTTCAACCAAACTTGCCACAAAGTATCCTTGGGTAAAGGGGATTTAAGTTTGTTCAAATGAAGGCCACGCCCTAATTCAAGGGGAGATAATTGGGAATTAATGAAAATTTGGTGGCATGTTTTAAAAATCTTCTTCTCAAGAATGACAAAGCCATAATTCATCATATTTATATGGAAGCATGCTCAGGTAGTGTAGATTCAAGTTTGTTCAAATCATGACCCCTGGGTGTAGGCCAGGGCCAAAATGGCAGACCAAAGTTTTACATAGAAATATATAGGAAAATTCTTTAAAAATTTTCTTCTCAAGAATGACAAAGCCATAATTCTTCATATTTATATGGAAGCATGCTCAAGTAGTGTAGATTCAAATTTGTTCAAATCATGATCCCCAGGGGTAGGGCAGGGCCAAAATGGCTGACTAAAGTTTTTAAAGATATATATACTAGGAAAATTCTTTAAAAATCATTTTCTAAAAAAATAGCAAATCCATGATTGGTCATGGGACTACTTTAAGTTTTGGATTTAAACTTTACAATAAAAAGCCATTTTCTACTTTTTCCTACCCTTAGTACTCAGGTGAGCGATGTGGCCCATGGGCCTCTTGTTCTAATTAAATAATGTTGTACCAACCAAGTTACAGTGTACCATTTTATGTGTTATAAGTAGATTATGATCGTCTTAAAAAATATAAATTTTTAACAAGTGTTATTCCTAACAAATCTGATACAAACATTATTTAAAGTGGACCAAATTGGTCATTACGTTAAGACATTAAGTGACCAAAAGTTGGTCATTCCGTAAACCAACTAAATGACCAAAAATTGGTTATTAACCATTACATAAACTGTGACCAACGGAACCATCAAATCTCAACCAGTGACCACGAGTTAATTATTACATGATACCCTCGCTTTCGTTGCAGTATATATTCCTTAGAATTCAATCACTTTGATTTGGGCTACATATATCAGTAACTGTATCCCCCTGGATTTCATTTAGGCCTAATAAATTGCACACATTAATGACTGTCACATATTTTTAAATTATTACATCTACGGATAGATAGCCGAGACATAAAGAATAGAATTTCAGAGACAGTAGACATAACCATTATGTACAATGAGAAGTAAATACAAATATCAATTATTACATTTGGAGATAATAAATTCAGAAAATCGGTGAAGGGGTTCCTCCTATCTCTACTCACTGAAATAAAGTCTTGGAAAAACAAATTGTTATATGTATTCATTAAATGACCAAAGTCCAATAGCTATAGGTACCCCTGATTTACACGGTCTGGTGCCTAAAAATAATGCCTAAGAACAGCTCACCATCGTACAAGTGTAGATAACAACACGAGCGTGGATCTTTATTTTTTATGCAAAAGGTGTTTTATTTTCAAAAGGCTTGATCATGAAAGTTAATCATCGCGAACAAGTTTACGCTTGGTAAATTGCAAAAAAAAACTAGTGCTAATTGTAACGGGAACCGTTACAGATGTTCCCCAAACACTCCCCAACTCCCTTTCGGTGCCATGTTCCCTGTAAGCTTCATTAAATAAGACAAACTCTGCATTTTTGACTTTTACAACGCTTTCCCAGAAGGATACCAATTATATTCAATTTTTAGCATTGCACCGAAGCGCATGTGAATGCATGTGCGTTATGACCATACCATCTTGTCTACACTATTTATATATTTTAATATACTATATATTAAAGCATTCAGTCCAAAAGTAATAAAAATCACTCATTCAAGAGTATTTTTAAATATACTCGTTTCAAATGCACGCACGTGCGTGCATGTGCATGATGATCATACCTTCTTGTAGGAGTCCCTTACATCTATCTATGTTCTAAATCCCATCCTGTTTGGTTGAAAAACAAGGGAGTTATAGCCATTTAAAGTTTCAGCTAATCAGATTGCAGCACACGTGCATGCACGTAATTTAATGATTTTTTTATATCATTTTGTAGGATATCCTAATGCATGACTATATTTTAAATTTCCAAAAATTTCGTCAAAAAACAAAGGAGAAATAGCAATTTAAAGTTTCAGCCAATCAGATTGCAGCACACGTGCATGCGCGTGATTTCATGATTTTTTTTTCTATATAATTTTGTAGGATATCCTAATGCATGACTATATTTTGAATTTCAAAGAATTTTGTCAAAAAACAAAGGAGATATTGCCATTTAAAGTTTCAGCCAATCAGCTTGCAGCACGAGCACATGCGCATGCTTTCATGAAAATTCTTATATATCATGCGGTAGATCTTCATAATATAGGACTATTTTCAAAATTTCAAAGGATTATGACAAGAAACAAGAAAGATATTGAGACTTTAGTTTCAGCCAATCAGAGCGAAGCGCACGTGCATGCGCGTGAGATCTTGCTATTTTGACCATGCTATCTTGTTTATACTACTAATTTATCCTTACATTATGAGTTTCAAAAAATTTCATCAAAAAATAGAAAAGTTACGGCAATATCAATTATATTGGTAATTTCACATATTGCACGTGCGCGCTCTTGCAAGCACGTGCGCGCAAAATGACCTTTGTTTGGCAACTCTACATAACATGCCTACTAACCCTAAAAAGGTTTCACCTAAGTCGGATGTGTAGTTTACAAGATCACTCGTGGACAAAATTTTCCCAGGAAGAAGAAAAATAATAATAATAATAATAATAACTAGTGCTAATTGTAACGGGGACCGTTACAGATGTTCCCCAAACGCTCCCCATCTCCCTTTAGGTGCCATATTCCCTGTAAGCTTCATTAAATAAGACAAATTTTATGCATTTGAGACTTTAACAACGTTTACCCAGAAGGGTACCAAGTTCATTCAAATTTTAGCATTGCACGCGTGCGCATGTGAATGCATGTGCGTAATGACCATATCATCTTGTCTACACAATCTATATACTTTAATATACTAAATATTAAATTATTTAGTCTAAAAGTATTAAAACTTACGCTCATTCAAGTGTATTTTTGATTTTACCCATTTCACGTGCACGCACGTGCATACATGAGCATGGTGGCATACCTTCTTGTAGAAGTTCATTACATCTATCTATGTTCTAAATCCCACTCCGTTTGGTCGAAAACCAAGGGAGTTATAGCTGATGAAAAGTTCAGCCAATCAGATTTCAGCGTACGTTCACGCACGTGTATGGATGTGCATGGTGACCATACCTTCTTGTAGAAGTCTATTACATCTATCTATGTTCCAAATCTCATCCTGTTTGGTTGAAAACTAAGGGAGTTATAGCTATTTAAAGTTTAAGCCAATCAGATTGCAGTGCACGTACACGCACGTGTATGGATGTGCATGGTGACCATGCCTTCTTGTAGAAGTTTATTATTTCTATCTATATTCCAAATCCCATCCTGTTTGATTGAAAACCAAGGGAGTTATAGCTATTTAAAGTTTCAGCCAATCAGATTACAGCGTACGTGTATGCACGTATTTTCATGATAATTGTTATACATCAAGTTGTAGGATATCCTAATGCCTGGCTATCTTCAAAATGTCAAAGGATTTCATCAAAAAACAAGAAAGATATTAAGACTTTAGTTTCAGCCAATCAGAGCAAAGCGCACGTGCATGCGCGTGAGATCTTGCTAATTTGACCATGTCATATTGTCTATGCTACTAATATATCCTTATGTTATGAGTTTCAAAGTATTTCATTAAAAATTGAAAAAGATAAGTTGATATCAATTATATTCATCATTTCTGGTGTTGCACGTGCGCGCTCTTGCAAGCACGTGCGCGCAAAATGACCTTCGTTCCGCAAATCTACATCACATGTCTACTGACCCTAAAAACATTTCACCTTAGTCGGATGTGTAGTTTACAAGATCATTCGCGGACAAAATTTTCCCGAGAAGAAAAATAATAATAATAATAATAAGAAACAGAGTAAAAACAATATGTTCCCCAACTTCGTTTGGGGAACATAATAATAAGAAACAGAGTAAAAACAATATGTTCCCCAACTTCGTTTGGGGAACATAAATATCCCTGCGAATAAAAGTTGGTTTACAGTGTATTGTGTTTTGTAGAGTCCACAACCCTGTCGAGTCTACAACAGCTTTATTAATTCATAGATTTTCAAAGAAATGTAACATGACTACAACTGATCATCACTATAGTTATCTAAATATTCAATTCAAACATTTAAGGTTACAATTAAAGCTTACTGGAATATAACTTAAGACTTATTTCCAGTCTTATTTTAAATATTGTAAGTCAATATGTAATATATGGTGTTTTATAAAAACTGAATAAGTGGAAACTAAAGAAGATATCAAGATGTTAATTATGTTCCCCAAACGGAGTTTGGGAACATATTGTTTTTACTCTGTTTCTTATTATGTCGCCCCGAACGAAGTCGGGGACGACATATTGATATTGTACGCATGTTTTTTTTATCCAGGCTGTTTCTCGGAGATGGCTGGGACAATCTTCCTGAAACTTTCCTCAAAGGACGATCACTGGTTGTAGTTGTGCAGTGAGGTCATTCAGTTCCAATATGTCTACCGTTGCCATGGAAACCTGTAAAAAGCGACAAATTTTGTCCGAGAGTGTTCTCTCTGGTCCCTTAAACGCTCGTCATGAAACTTTTCTTATTTTAAGGATTAGTATCTGTAGTTGTGTACTACGCATTTAAAATTTTCAAATAATTGATTATTGCCATGGAAACCAGGTGAGAGTTAAAATTCTTTAATTTCGATTTTCTCAATAACTACTCAGGCAATCGTTTTGAAACTTTCAATGTTTATTCCTTGCAATGTGTCAAAGTGATTTCTACTTTCAAAATAATTGTAATGAGTCGCTCACAGTTGCCATAGAAACGAAACAGAAAAAAAGATTCAGATGTACACATGTGTTCTCCAAGGTCCAGGTCAAAGGGTCAAAGTTCGTCGTATCCAATAAAAGTTCTTTTCACAAGGATTACATATTTGAAATACGAAAGCCCTAGTACTTACCGTTCAAACGTTATGGCTATTTACTATGTTCAAGACGACCCCCCCCCCTTTTGAAGCACACAGCCAGGTAGAATACACAGATATAACATATACAACTTACAAGTAACTTTTTAAAATCTTCATTCATAAAATTCAGTTCCCGTCATGTGATATTTTGCCATCATTCATTCTCCTCCTGTTTTGTCTCTTGAATTTATAGATATTTTATTTTATCTATATAAAAAAATAAATAACGATTGTCAGCTGCATTTATTATCATTTCGCGTTTTCTTGTATATCTATCACTTGTATATTATTCATTTCATTAGATAGTGCAAGTATAAATTAAAAAATTGGTACGTCATTTTCATAGTTTTTATTCATTCAAAAATCTTTTGATCCGCTCCTGAAGGTTCGCGAAGCCTTGATCACCACTGTATACAAAACATTCATCTCGCCGAAAATTTTCATGATTCCGCTAAACTGAGAAAGTTTACACATGATTTATCATCTCATAACATACATCAGCTCTCTGCAATGCAGAAATACTCGAATTGATGGTGGCATGTCAGATTCGTTTTTCGGTAGAACCTCTAAAATGAAAGTGAAAATACTGGCATTACTATACACAAAATAATTTGGCTGATCTTCTTCATAGATTACATTTCCCAAGCTTTTATGATAGGAAAGATACTGCCAATTAACAAGTATGAGGCTCAGTTCAGTACATCTGCCCAATTTCTTTTATGCAATTCTGCAAATTTAGGAACTTGTAATTTTCCTGCACTACTTTCTTCTCCTACCGATTCTAAAAATAAAATGGGATGTACCCAATTAAGGTCTTCCGTTTCCAACGGAAAGGACTAATACGACTCGATGGTTGTCCATGCTTAGCTAATGGACCATTGTTTTAGTGATGATAAAAATGAAAGTCTTGTCCAGTACGGGGCGACATATGCTATTGCTTGCAAATGCAGACTTTCTAGTTATTATTTTTCTTCTTCCTGGGTACTTATTTGTCCGCGAATGATCTTGTAAACTGTTTGTCTGGTGTAGGTAAAACCTTTTTAGGGTAAGTAGACATGTTATGTAGATTTGCGGAATCGAGGTCATTTTGCGTGCACGTGCTTGCAAGAGCGCGCACGTGCAACATGTAAAATGACCAATATAATTGATATAGCCGTAATTTTTCTATTTTTTGATGAAACGTGTTGAAACTCAGAATATAAGAATATATTAGTACTATAGACAAGAGGACATGGTCAAATTATCATGAACGCACGCGCATGCACGTGCGCTTCGCTCTGATTGGCTAAAACTAAAATCTCAATATCTTATTCGTTTTTTGACGAAATACTTTGAAATTTAAAACATAGTCATGCATTAAGATATCCTACGATATGATATAAAATAATTTTCATGAAATCACGCGCATGCACGTGCGCTGCAATCTGATTGGCTAAAACTTTAAATGGCTATAACTCCCATGGTTTTCAGCCAAAGAGGATGGGATTTAGAAATAGATAGTCTTAATGGACCCCTACAAGAAGGTATGGTCATCATGCACATGAATGCACGTGCGTGCACGTGCAATGCGTATAATTACAAATGATTTAGCGTATTTTCGAATACTTTTTGATTAAATGCCTTGATATTAAGTACATTAAAAAATTAATAGAGTAGATACAATGATATGGTCATTCCGCATATGCAGGCAAGTGTGCGCACGTGCAATGCAAAACTTTGCTATATACTTGGTATACTTTAGGAAAAACGTTGTTTAATTAAGTTTAAGATGCATATAGTTTAGTTTATTTGATGAAGCTTAGAGGGAATGAGGCACTAAAATGAAGTTGGGGGAGCGTTTGGGGAACATCTGTAACGATTCCCGTTACAATTAGCACTAGTTAAAGTCAAGTTCTAACTTCTACACTGTAAGTAAAGCAATTGTAATGCGGACACTACAGTAATAACTATGTACAGTGTACATGTGTATACCAAATTCATTTTAAATTATTATCATGATTATTTTCACTTTTTTTCAAGAAATATTTCTGAAATGTGAAACACTTCTCTGACTTATATTTAGACCCTTTGATAATAAAGTTTGTTAACTGGATTTAGATAACAAATGACGATTTTTTTTTTTACAAGATAACACTTCAAACTTAATGGTTAATACAGTATATGGGTTTCATTTTCCAGGAATATTATTCTTGTTTAGACTAAAAAAAATTCCTTATAATATATCATACATAGATGATAAGGTTTAAGTTTGAGATTATCTTGATTAAGATGTTCAGTTTACCGCATTCAAACCAAATATGGTATCATTTATCTATATTTTGATTTTGCAGTGTCCAAAACAATTTACTGAAAAAAGATAAGCTCCTTAGTAATTTTTTTTATCTTGTGAAATTTATATATAAAAAAGGCTATTCTGGCTATTTCAAGCCGACTGGCATAAAAAAGCTCTTACTTGAGATAAAGATTGTTTATGATCAGAGGGTATGTCATGACCTTAATCCAAGGTATTTCTGACAAGTTCAAACTTTGTAATTGAGTATCATTGGAAGCTCATATTTTTAAAAGTTGTTTATGACCTCAAGGTGAGTCATGACCTTGGCAGGTCATTCAGGCAAGTTCAGGGCCACTGATATTAGTAAAATTTAAAACAGGTGTGTAATTTTGTAATGGAGAGACATTGCATGTTTCCGTATTTCACTGAAATACCAATGGCTAAAGGATATGTATAATAATTAGGGCCCCGCTCTGCGGGCACCCTATAGTGATCAGTCTGTCTGTCCGTCCATCCTAGATCTCTTGTCCGGTGCATATCTTCTCTCTCTTTAAGTCTAATATTCTTTTTATTATATTTTATTAATTTTCTTTTTTACAAAAGTTGAGATTGTTGTCCTACCATTGAGGAAAAATTGTTTACATCTACATTAGATGGACAGAAAAGGTGATCTTAAATGCTTGTGATAATCACTGCAATATAAAATTGTTCTTTGGTATGTGGGTTCGATTCCCACCCAGGGCTTAAAATGGCAAAGTATATTATCTAAATCATTTGCTACATGTACATATTATTGAAAATATTGGAAATTCATCTAAAAATTTCTCATGAATTTGCATGATTTATTGATTTTTTTTAGAATAACTTTATTTTTGTTATTTCATATTTTGCATTTCATGTACAAAATTCTTCAAATTTACTTGTTTTGCAATATATACATTATACATGTATCCAAATCTTATGATAATTTAGTTTGCTGATGCTGGTGCTAAAGGAGGAATATGCTGCCCTGAGCCTCCACCAAAGAGTTTTTTTATAAGTTAAAAAAAGAAATTATTTAAGTTGATCTAAATATCCCTCTGCTCTAAATTTCATCACTTTTAGCTCACCTGAGCAGAAGGCTCAAGTGAGCTTTTCTGATCAAAATTTGTCCGTCATCTGTTGTTGTCATTGTCATCGTTGTTGTCATCGTTGTAAATTTTTCACATTTCATCTTCTTCTTAAGAACCATTGGACCAATCTCGAACAAACTTGACACAAAGTATTCTTGGGCAAAGAAGATTCAATTTTTTCAAATCAAGGGCCAGGCCTTCCTCCAAGGGGAGATAATTAATGTGAATTAAAGAAAAATTAATGGCATCTTTTGAAAATCTTCTTCTCTAGAATCACTGGACCAGGAAAACTGAAACTCATGTGGAAGCATCCTCATGTCGTGTATATGACCTCTGGGGGTAGGGTGGGGCCACAATGGAGGAAAAATCTTTAAAAATTTTCTTCTCAAGAACCACTGGACCGGGAAAGTTGAAACTCATTTAATGAGTCAAGTTTTCAAATCATAATCCCTGGGAGCAGGATGGGGCCACAATGGTGGGTCAAAGTTTAGCATAGGAATACATGAGAAAAATTTTTTTTCTCAAGAACAGCAAATCCATGATTGGTCATAATTATATGGAAGCAACCTCTGTTAATGTAGATGTATGTTTGTTCAAATCATGATCCCTGGGGGTAGGATGGGGGCACACTGGGGGATCTTAAAAATATGAGATATACTTGTATGAAAATAATATTTTCTGTCATACCTATTTAACTCGTATATAAATCATGATAAAGATGGCATGCTTTTTAGAGCAGAATATTACATTTTTTCCTGTGCTCGTAAAATACAATCAAAGTAATCTAATAATCTACAAGAAAAAAATATTAATTGATTTTAAAAAGTCTGCATCTAAAATTCCTGTAAAAATAGAATTGTATGTATCTCGATTTAAACAGTTAATCGAACTGCATGAGTATAAATGTTATAGGTAAACTATTACAAATAATAAATAAAAGTATTGGCAATAGAAAATAGAAATCATTATTGGGAGCAAAGGTCAGATTTGATTATTTTGACTGAATAATGGACCTCATTGATATTAAATTCTGGTAAGACAATTCATTGCGAATTATTGTGTCAGGAAAGATGAAACTCATGTGGAATCAATCTCAGATAGTGTAGATTCAAATTTGGTCAAATCATGACCCCCTGGGGGTAGGGTGGGGCCAAAATGGCCGATCAAAGTTTTACATAGGAATAAATAGGGAAACCTTTTAAAATTTTCTTTTCAAGTACTTCAAAGCTATGATCAGTAATAATTTTTTGGGTCCCGCTTGGTAGGCGCCCTATAGTGATCAGTCTGTCCGTCCGTCCGTAGAGCTGTCTGTCCATCGGTCCGTCTAACTGTCCATCCATCCGTCCGAGATATCTTGTCCGAAGCATATCTTCTCTCTCCTTGGCCCAATCTGGCTCATACTTCACCCACAGAGTCCCTTTGGGTAACCGGTGTGCAGTGACCTTGAACCATGTTTCTAGGTCAAAGGTCAAGTTCATAGCAGAATTTTATGAAAATCCTTGTCCGAGCATATCTTCTCTCTCCTTGGCCCAATCTGGCTCAAACTTCAGCCACAGAGTGCCTTTGGGTAACCGATGTGCAGTGACCTTGAACCATGTTTCTAGGTCAAAGGTCAAGGTCATAGCAGAATTTATGAAAAATCCTTGTCCAGAGCATATCTTCTCTCTGCTTGGCCCAATCTGGCTATTACTTCACTCACACAGTTCCACTGGTCAATGGATGTGCAGTGACCTTGGTCGAAGTTTCTAGGTCATGGTCAGAATTAGCCTCTCTATTTAAAATCTTTATTTGGTGCATGAGATTTTCCCTAAAATTCCAGTAAACTTATATAACTGGAGATACAGGATAACTTCGATATATATCTGTAAATTCGCAATATCTGTGAAGTTGTACTAAATGACTTTTACTGTATTACACAAATGTTCCTCTTCAAAATAAACCCTTTTAAACTACCTTACATTTTCATGTTCATTGTTGAAAGTTGGGCCCTTTGAGATGGCCACCATCTCAATGATATCTAGTATGGAATTATCTTCAGGTAGTGTAGATTCTAGTTTGTCCAAATCATGATCCCCTGGAGGTTAAATTTCAAGCCCCCCCCCCCCCCCCCCCCCCCCCCCCCCACCTCGGTAAACTTTAACTCCTGATCTGATCTGAACTACAACATTACCCTATTTAGATTATGTAACTATGCTGCAACAAAAATTGGGGAAGGTGGGGACCGGGCAATGTTCAAGGAACATTTCAAGAGTATAACGTTTATTTTTTAACATTTTGGGAGCAGGTCCCCCTAGCCCTCTGATGCTACGTGTCTGTTCCTTCACAAGCCAAGATGAGCTGATGTAGGGGACAGATACATATATATTTTCTTTATTTTTTTAGCTTATTATTATAAGTTGCATGAGTATATAAGGAGGGGAGCTCCACTGCCCCCCGTAAGATTCATAAAACCATGAATTTCATATGTCATTGTTAAAATTCATTCCTAACACATCGAGAATTTTTGTGGAATTCGTTCCCAGTATTTTATTTATCGTAGTAAAGCTCACCCCAGCTTTCAGCATCACACGTGTTTATTAATCGTTAGTTTTAAAATCTACATTTCGAGAATGTTTTCGACTTCAAACTTCTGATGGAGAATTTGAAGCCAAGATTTATACCACAGATTATTTAGAGCCAAACTCTAAATTTTTCTTTCGAACTAGCCTGAGCTAATGTTGCTAACCTACTTGCAAGATTACTAAAGTTCTATTATTTTCAAGAGGTCAAAAATACTGTGGTTCATACTAGTATATAATGAGTATATGTTATCAATTAGTAGCAGTGACATAGCATCGTTTTTAGAAGTGGAAGGCCAACCGGAGAAGCCCCACCCCAAAAGGAAAATTTTTCAAATTCAAAAATACTTTTTTGTGTTGGGAAGAGGGGTGGGGGGTGGTGGGGGTAGAGTCAATTTTTTTTCAAAGCCAACTTCTTACAGTGCCAATTCTTTTTCTGGCATACAATACTAGATTTCCCTGATATACTTTAACTGTAGTTAAAAGGGGGGTAACCAGCATTTCAATGAACATTTTCAATACAGGGGCGGATCCAGCAATTTTTGAAAGGGGGGGGGGGGTTCCAGGGTTATGCCCCTCTAACCCCCCCCCCCCCACCCCCCAAAACATATTCTCAATCAAAGATTCACAGACGTGTATGGAAAGATCTAAGGTTGTGGTAAATACTATCTTTGTTTAATGTCCTTTAAAAAAAAGCGTACCCCCATTCCGAACAAAACAAAAACCAAAAAAAAAAAAAAATAAAAAACTACGGAAGCCTTAAAATTGAATGGATTCGTATCACTTCCGAAGATTATAAAGAATTTTCTTTAAGAGTTTGAAAAACCTTTTCGGAATGGGGATCGAGTGGGCTTTAAAACAAAGAGTTACATGTTAGTTCGTTCAATTGATCAAGATATGATAAAAACGGTACATAGCCAACACAGCCGAAGATCGTGGGAATCTAATATCAAATTCAACCTCGCATGCTACATATTATATACAAGATATATAAAAATAAGTAGAATATTTTCTACCATTCTCTCATAAAAAATATAATAGAGGAGGTGATAGGAGGAAACTATGACTAAATGTGTGAATATCTATCTATTCAATCAATAAATAAGACGTACAAACATATAATCTCGGAAAAAGTTTTATCCTCTCTCTCTCTCTCCACTTGGCAAAAAATAAAGGGGGGGGGGTTCTAACCCCCGGACCCCCCCCCCCTCTGGATCCGCCAATGCAATAGTAACAGTAAAAAAGAAGAAAAAAGAAAAAAGTCCCCCCCCCCTTGCTTTTTACCTGAGTAGTATTAAGGTTTCGCATTTGGTATTTTTGCGCAGATGTAACATGATATTGATTGGAATCCTTTTTTTGTTTTGAACTTTTTTTTGTTTAAAAATGCAGAATCGAATGTATATCTAATAATCATTTTGATTGATTTAGATTACATGTATATCACATGTTTGTATTAGTTATTTCATTTTGGCACAACATGATTTCCACACTTTTTTATCCATAGTCGCTACCGTAACAGCTGTAGAAGTTCACCCAACCGAAAATGTCTACTAGCAGAGGGGCATTATACCTTAAATTATAAACTTAGATTGTTATTTTTAAATTCAGATACAGAACTCGGGGGTCTTTTTTGGTCTTAAAATCAAGGGTCTGTGGCCCGTTTCATCAAAGATCGTACGCCCAGTCGGAGCGCAAAGCCATTGTATACACGGACTTAACATGCTTAAGTTGGACCAAAATACGTCTACTCATTGGTAGGCATAAGTTCTTAACTATGAAGATTTTGGGGAATGGAAATTGGGGAGGGGGTACACCCAACCGGGAAGATAGTTGACATACTCTAAATTTCTTCATAAATGATTGCCTTATTTGGGATTCAATTTAATACTGTATCTTAAATTTTGACAATCCTGCATTTATACGCATTTATCATTCACTAGAATGAAACCTATTAAAAACGTACATTTTTTTGGGGTGGGGTGGGGGGTTGGGTGGGGGTACATTTTTCAACCAATCGTAAAACGAAGTAGGCCTTTTAAAAATATATACATGTACATGTATTTATCGTGCTCGAAAACTCCAAATCTGAACACCCCAATAAGATTTTTAGATTTGAGAAAGAAAATTACAATTTTTAATTTGTCAACAAGTTTCTCAGATGGAAGTTTTGTTTACTGATGACTATGCCCCCCTCCCCTTTGGAAAGAAAACTCAAGGAACCACTCTTACGTCCAGAAAAGGTTGTGAGCGTTCAAAAGAGGAAAAAAGATTCCAGTTGATAACGTAAATAAATTAAATATGCTTGTAAGTTTTTTGTTTTTGTTTTAACAAATTAGAGATGATTTTACCTTATGGACTATAGAGGCAACAAATTTAGTCACTCGAAAGATTCTGAGTATCAGCGTTGGAGAATTGACTTTTATATTAATGTTTAAACAATGAATGATAGATTTCTGAAAGGTTCAAAATGAATGCCCGATTGTACTTGCCTTTTTTTATCGGGAAAATTAAAAAGATTCCACATTTTGAGAAAAATAAATACTATTTGTTATGAACAAATAGTATGGCATACAAGGTACACTGTACATGTAATGGAAAAATCTGTAATTTTTCATGATGATGCATAATTTGTATTATTTTAATGATTCTTAATAATTTAGTTGACTAGTCCATCATATGCCGAGTTACATATATTTACAAGTGTATACAATTGTAACGAGTTCTCTCTCTCTCTCTCTCTCTCTCTCTCTCTCTCTCTCTTCCAGTATCAAAATCGAGGGGGTGACACCGGGGTTGGGGGGGGGTGCGTAAAATACATTCACAATAACATTTCTTTTCTTAGACCTTTACTTTTAGAGTTTAATCAGATGGTATGTTACAAGTCGTTAATATTCTATAATAAGTAGATTTAAGATGCATGTTTTCTACAATGTCCCCAAAAATTCATATGATTTTTCATTTAAGTTCAATTATATGTTACCGTATGTTTATGTTTTTTTGCTCATGTGCTTTGCAGCGGTGTTAAGTACTTAGTCCTGAGACTGAAGATATTGTTTGTACGAAAACGCAAATTACGCCCGACTAAATATTGGCGTAAACCGTGGACACACTGTTACAACGCACTTTGAAAATTTACGCACTTTGAAAAAAAAATTTCAAAGTGCGTTAAATTTGGGACCAAGCTAACGCACTTTGAAAAATTAAATTTCTTTTCAAAGTGCGTTAATATCGACCATGTTAACGCACTTTGAAAAAATATAAAGCTTGATCAATATTCTTACAAAATATCGGTAAATGATAAATGATTGACCCTGGTTGGATAACTTTTAGGGGAAAAGATCACTTCAGGACCTGAGATATTGACGTTTAAAATATTTTAGGTTTTGATATATACAGTGGACTCTCATTTATCTGGACGGTTTAGTTCCAAGTCAATTTGTCCGGATATGTGAAGCATCCAGATATCTGAATCAGCAATTAAACAAGACAAAATAACATTTAAAAATTTTGTTCCAATGAAAAATCGTCCAGATACTGAAGCATCCGGATATCTGGCGTCCGGATATCTGAAGGTCCACCGTATTATAAAAGAGAACGGTTTTTTTAGACAAAAAAGAGAGATTATTGTTTAAAACCATTATTTTGTTTCTTTTTAAAATTTTCTAGTCTGTAATACCGGTAAGTAGATGTAGGGGGAGGGCTAAAAGTGAACGGGATAAAGCATAGCATTTATCTTAAGAAAAAGGGACAAATAGATTTTTGAAGACTGAAAATTTTGTCTCTCTCATACGTTTTACTGTATTTAAAAATTTCTAGTTTTCATCTGTTTTAAGCTAATTCAGTCATTGATAGTTTTCAACGTCATACCGGTAATGTAAATACAAATCCATTGTTTGGATATAGCATACATGCAGGCATCAAAACCGGGCGAAGGGCAAGGGAAGGAAGGTTTTTGGGCTTATTACTCCCCTCCACCCGTTTTATTTGTTACCGACGCCTGTGTATTGAAAGAGAAAGAGTTAGGCTGAGATTTTCTACTTGTCTTCTCCTCTTCTCGACGGGAGTAAATCAATTTCAAAAGTTTTTTTTTGAAACTTTAAGATAAATAACACTGGTATAGAATCTTTCAATTAGTAAAATACAAATCCAGAATTTTTTTTTTTTTACATATTTTTTTCAAAGTGCGTTAAGTGTCTCAATGGTAAAATATATCGATGTAAATTCTAAACGCGCTTTGAAAAAAAATTTCAAAGTGCGTTGATTTTGTCCCAATTTCAACGCACTTTGAAAAAAAATTTTCAAAGTGCGTTGCCACAGTGCTTTGTATTTTCATTGTAAAAATTAGCTGCAGCCTAGGTTTGTTGGTCACTGGACTAAAAGAAAAGGTGAGTTTCAGAACTACAGCGAGGTAAAAAAAAATGTGGCATTGACTCGAACATAAGATATTTAATAAACCAGTGAAATCATTTGTGACCTACCGAAACAGCTAATGTCTGCAAAAATTGAAGAGTGGAATTGTACAGGGAAATAAGATGCGCATATTTAAACTAGGACATGAATCTTAGTTCTTGCTTTCGTTCCACACTTCAACATTTCGCTTTCGTAAAAATAGGATCGCAACGAACCGCCTTTCCCTACATTAATGGTAATGAAATTTGCAGCCCATCAGTCATCACATTTTGATACATGTATAGATTATTCCAGAATCAATTTTGAAAATATTTTTGGTTATTGTTGTGCACGTCACAGACACGTACTAAGCATCGTGGAAAGGGGGACATTTTTTCAAACATTGCTTTTTACCTTGAAATGGTAGTCCCTCCTTTTTTTGTTGCAGTTATAGTTAAATCAGGGATATATGGAAATGTCTAAATAGAATTTGGTTGCGTAAAACGTTGGAACCTACTAACCCACCACCACCACCACCACTACTTCACACATCATCACTAACGGAATGGTAATTCTGAGTTTGGAAATTTTTTCCATTTTGGCTTGTCAAAGTTTTTCCCCCATGTAATATGGATTTTTTTTCTGCCCCACACTCCCCAGAATTTCATAAAGGATACTACGTGCCTGCATTATTAAAAAAATATATGATTCTGGTATAACATTGTATAATAATTACCCGGCATATATATTTTTTGTCTCAGAAGATTACATAACCATATAATACCCAATTCAAGTTAATTGTTAGCTTTATGCATTTACTTTCTTCTTTCCCTATTTGTACCCACAAGATTTATTTTAGCTGTATATTGGTGATTATACAAATTGAGATTATTTAACATTAGTCAAACGAAATGAAGAATTGCGTACTCGGCGCAGACATGGAAATTGGTCTAAAATTTAATGCTGATAGTCAGTGCAAGGAATAAAAAACAGGTGATAATTGACTTACATATTTTATCGTAAATAGTATAGTCATAAATGAATTATACCTTTCATTAAAGTTTAAAGTTTTAATCTAAAATTAAAGTTTACTATAGGTTACTACTTCAAAAGATCAAAGCCAAAAAAATAATATTACATGTTATGCTGTTAAATGTTACCAGGAAAAGAGAAAGGGGTAGGATGGAGAGGCGTTGGTATATATAAAATATTATAGTAAAAGAATTATTTATTCTATACATAACGTCTACAAATCTTAATATTTAAAAATGCAAGATATTTTTGGACGAAATCAGTATCTTTTTTTAAGAAAATAACTTGGGTTCCCTAAGGTTGAATTTATCCATACTTGTAAATATATACGGTCTACTTAAGATGTATATACAAGTATTGCATATGTCTCCTTAAGGTATATATTGCATATGTCTCCCTAAGGTATATATATTGCATATGTCTCCCTAAGGTATATATATTGCAAATGTCTCCTTAAGGTATATATATTGCAAATGTCTCCCTAAGGTATATATATTGCATATGTCCCCTTAAGGTATATATATTGCATATGTCCCCTTAAGGTATATATATTGCATATGTCCCCTTAAGGTATACAATATGCTTTTTAAATATTAGGGGGACACCGAATTATATATATCTTTAAAAACTAAAGTTTTCTTAATTTTCTTTTTGAAAAACTCAAAATTGTTCTTTGTAATATATAATTTTGCGCTTAAAACATCACAAAGTAAAAGATTAAAAAATATACAAAATGTCCCCTTAAGGCAGAATATTATGTCTGGTACCCCTTATGTAGAAAGCAGATATATATATATATATATATATATATATATATA
>PRKT01000878.1:20596-35236 GCA_003671525.1 Saccostrea glomerata | reverse complement strand
TATATATATATATATATATATATATATATATATATATATATATATATATATATATATATATATATATATATATATATATATATATATATATATATATATATATATATATATATATATATATATATATATATATATATATATATATACTGTGTACTAGGAAGAGAATTCAATTATTTAATCATTTATTTCTTACGATTGAAGAACAATACTTTTTTTTTTTTCTGTTGCCCTGCGAGTTCTACGAGTTATTTTCCAAGTCATTTAGAGGTTTTACCAGATTATTTCTTATTGTGAATTAATTTAATTGCTAAGTGCATAAAGATGAATGGGAAGCTTAAGGCTGGGTTCATTAGATAAAAAAATATGTTCAAGAATAAGCAAAAGAAATATATGAATTATATAACATTAAGTACCTCATACTTCCATTTTCAAAATACTTTATCGTGCAAACGTATTGAAAGGATTCCCCGAGAAGACTTTTTTTGCCAAATATTATCTTAAGAAGGAAATTTTTCAGTAGAAAATGCACTGCAAATCACTAATACCAATGCTTTCAGTTAATTTAATTTCTTAAATTTAGAACAAGAGAGATCAATAATTTAATTTGGGACATGATCTGTTTTGTAATCTAGAATAGTTGGTAACCATTACATAGTCAAGTTATATTATATTTTCAAAAAAGTATTCGATAAAATATTTTGATTGTATTTCAAAGAAAATTACATTTTATGATTTCGGTAATATAACTTTTTATTCTGCCATTTGCTGCAATAATCAATTATTTTTGCCAATTTAAAGTAAGTAGTTAAGGTAAACATGTTTAAGGTAAGGTTTGCATTAACAGGGAGATAACTCTTGCGAATCACCAAAGCGTTTGAAACAGGCGACTTTAAACTAGCGATGCTAAGCATCTCGGTAACGAATTTCCTCTGTCATACTTGATGTTTGTTGTCACTTATTAATTAGTACTAAAAACAAAGGATGTTTTAAGGCGAAAGTCTTATAACAAATCAAAGCATAGGAATCTTAGAAGCCTTTGAGATTAGCATGATGCATGTGGATGAACCAATAAAGGAGGACTTGTTTATTTTCGTATACGGAATGTGGCAAGTTGCACGGCCATTCCGATCAGAAGAAAGTTATCGACGCATTGTGATTGTGCTGTTGTGTGTTTCTCGCTCCACCACTACACTAAAATTTTAAGTGAGAATGGGAAAGAAAAAAGGAAAGACCTGAGAGTATTCTGTAAAGTATTATGCTTTATGCAGTCCGAACAGCGAAGAAAAGTCACGGTGCATTTGACCATGTCCAATGATGATGTTGACAGTTTGATTGTTGATAGTACTTTCCTCAGGTAAATTATTTAACTATTCATTTTACTGATAGTTATGAATGATCTACTGACTACGGATTTAAAAACGATGAATAAACGGTACAGGGATGTCAGGATGTGGCTAATATCCCAACATTGCCAAAAATTAAAAATGCATTCATTCAAGAAATTATGAAAAAAAATCCTTACTTTTTTGGAACAGGTATTCAAATGTTCAAGTTACCTTTTAAATGAGGCTTGATTTTAATTAATATAGATCTCATTTTCTAATTAATACAAATTGTGTCAAGAACAGTCATTAATTTTCTTGATCAAGCATTTGCATTTCACTAATATTCAATCTGTAAATTTTACAATAATTTCATATTGATTCTTCATTGATTATATTGGAAATTTATTCATTTCATTGAGAGAATGAAATTCAGTGCAATTTTTTTATGCAATTCCAAAAATGCAATTCCTTAAATGTTATTGTAAAAATGAACACATATATGATTTCAGATCATGGATCATTAATTGGAATAGATAAGAACCAAAAAGTACTTCTGAATCAGTGTTTCCTTAAAAAAAATTGTGCCATCAATCAAAGTAGAGGTCATCCCATATCAGCTTAAGAATATTAAAGAAAGTTGGATGGATCAAGCTAAGATGTTGAACCAGACATGGCAAAATCAATGGAGATTTGGAAAAGAAATGATGATTTGTTGTACCCAATGCATATTTTTTATATGTCTATAGATTATTGAAAAAATTTAATGTTTAACAACATCCATCTACCTGGTAGTATATACATGCTGTTTTCAATATATTTAGAAAATATGTGTATGTGATGATTGCAGTGCATGCTCTGTTTGTCCATGATCTTAACATTTGTTTTCAGTAAAATAAATGTATACATCATAGGTATTAATTGAAGGTTGCTTTTGTCTATACTTACATGTAACAAGTTTCTTAAAAGGGTTATTTTGTAAAATTGCAAGGAATTTAATACATGAACAATTGAAATTGATATTTTTATTCATTAAATTTTGTTCTTACCAGGACCTAATATGCTCAAATAAGTATTTCTGAAAACTGATGAGTTTTGTACATAAAGCTGCAGTGAACATATATAATTACAATGTATATCTACTGTAACAGTTTAAAACATGACACTTGGAAATTGAAAGGTTGTTAATTTATTAGGAATGATAAGACCATTTTGATAATCTGCTAAAATTAAAATCTTTCACAAATACATGTAGTTTAATTTAAAATTGTTTACATTTATAATCTTTTAATTTTTTTCTGTATTTTGATTTTAAAAAGGAGAAAATTTTGTTAATTTTATTTAAATTATTATTTCATGGATATCAAGGAGATATATCTATCACTGTAGCATTGTTTCTTTTTACCTGTTGTTGACAAATATTTATGACAGTGTTATGTCATTTTGCAGAATTTGCTTTTTCTCTGAAATCAGTAGTACTCTGTAAACTCATTAAAGTATGAATTTATGTCACTTAGAATTCATCTCTCTTTTTTTCTGCCTGTTATTTCAATTTAGATTCTCAGACTACCTAATCCAATGATTGAGCTAATGTCCATGAAGTGCATGTAGAAATAGGCCATCTTTAAGAAATGTTTGGTTGTTTGCCTCTCCAGACTGACTGACTAAAATGACCAGACTGAAATCTTCTTTTCAATGCAGGGCAGTTTTTTTTCTTTTTATTCCTTTTATCCCCCTTAAAGAAATGTTGTTGAAGATTTTCTAACTACCGACCCAATAATTTTACCCTGAGTCAAGAGAGGGCAAACAAACATTACTTTCAAGATAGCATTTCTACTGTTCGAAGTAAAGAAATCATTTAATTATAAAAACAGCAGCTTGGTGGATGCAATGCTTACAACATTTCACTCAAAAAATGGCATACATGTATAATGATAGTCACCAGCCATAACTGAATAAAGATATTTTGCCACAAAGATGTCTAGAAGTTACTACATATTGGAATAACTAAATCAGCATGAGGTCAAATTCATAGGATTTTAATTGGTTTAATTGCAACATGCTCTGAATTATGTTTATAAACATATACATGTACTTCTAAAGGTGTTACAGTATAATTCATGGACAATTTCATCAGAATATTCAGATGTAAAAATTGCCATAAATACTAGATTTCTTCCATGGAATAAATTTTTAGACCATCATGTAGCACATGAGGAGTCTTATTTTGAATATTTTTGGCCAATTTATGCCAAAAAACAATATCAAAAATAACATTTAGTCTGTAACATTCACCATGACAAGGTGATATCAATGTTGTCTTTATAAGTGTAGAAAAAGCCTGATTTTTGTGTTCCGAACCCATAATATAGCCCCTGTTTCCATGGAAACAATATTGGGGACATACATATTTTTTTAGTTCAAATTATTGAAAATGATCAAATTAATAACTTCATGGATTTTGATGGAATCGGTAGATATGTAAAACGTTGATTTTTATATTTTTGTTGCCATGGCAACGGTTTCACTTTTTCAAGGAAAATTGAAAAATCTTCTTTTTTACCCAAATTTTCACATTTTTGATAACGGAAAATTAAACGTTTATATAATAGAAGCATGAATAATACTAATTCAGGTCATTTTAATTATAAAAGTTTGATAATTTTTAAAATAAATAAATTTTTTCAATGAAAATAATATTCGAGGTGTAATATGAAATACGTTAAATTTGGCGTCTTTTACTAAAAAAATGGGACGGGCAATATCTTTGAAAATCATATTAAATGATGAAGCTAATCTCCCTGAATAAATTGATATATGGCATGTGTGCATATTAAAAAAAATAAAATTTGGAGGGAGACGCAAACCTTACCTTAAATCTAAACTTTTATTTATACAAGAGAAAGTGGAAGTTTTATATTTTTCTGTATGCAATGTTCATACCAGTTGTTGAAAATTTGTATTTATTTTTAACTAAATATGAATATATATTCATTTAAGCACATTTTTTGTTAAAGATAAATTATATCTTATATGTTATTGTTATATATTTTTAAAAAGTCATTTTGTTCATTTTTGTA
The DNA here is from genome assembly GCA_003671525.1 of Saccostrea glomerata. Lineage (NCBI taxonomy): Eukaryota > Metazoa > Mollusca > Bivalvia > Ostreida > Ostreidae > Saccostrea > Saccostrea glomerata. Next base: position 30,834 of record PRKT01000878.1, on the reverse strand, counting down.
CCCATAAAGTTATGTTTCAATTATGATATGTTTTCGTGATATTGTGTGATTCTTTTATTCTATAGTATCAAATACATTGGTAATTTGTTTACATTTTTCCCTGTAAATTTATTCTGCTTCTATTAAAATGCAATTTTTTAATCATCCGGATCCTGGCAATGGCATTTTTAAATACTGATGATAAAAGGCGCTTATTTATTTATTTTATTTTCCTGCTGCTCATTTATGTAACAAAATTATAATATCAATATCAATATCCTAGAAGGATACTTCATTGAACTGTAAGATATAGGGCAGTTAAATCAATATTGGTAATATCAAACCATGATGCAAAATTCAAGTCCAGTAGAAATGTACTTTTACGACTGAAGAAAAATACATGGTGTTTTTTCTTTGTTTTCTGTTACATTGGAAGTTCTTCGTGGTTATTTTCCGAGTCCTTTTAATGTTTACTATATTATTTCAAATTTTGAAGTAGCATAAGCATCGGTTCCGGGAGGGGGTTCTTAAGAACTCAAATGTTTTGCAAAGATATATAGGCATTGAAAATCGGGGCTTGGCTTTGAGGGGTGTGTCCACTTTCAATTTGCTACCACCGACTATGTACAATGTATATAAAAAAGAGTTGGGCAGAGAGACCTTCTACTCGCTTTCTCCTTGTCCCCAATGAGGTTAAATGAATACATGTAAATTAAAATGTTTTTCGAAAGATATTATTAATAAAACTTGATTCTCTCAATTACTAAAGACTTTCAATGAATTTTAATTTACATTAAATGCACGCAAAATGGAAAAAGAATAAAGAACATTAAAACATTTGAGAGAGAAAGGATGTTCAATGTATGGTAAAACCAAAATAACTCACTTACGCATCCTGAAGTTAGTGAAGTATCATCCAAAAGTTATCCAAGAGGTTCAATTATTTCCATACCTAACATTTCCAGGAATTTTGACCAAACCATACACATTTTTTTGCAAAGTTCGTTTATATGGTCGATATGAACGCACTTTAAAGTGTGTAATTTTTCAAAATGCGTTGTAACAAGCGTAGACATAGGCATCGGTGCCCGAGGGGGGGGGGGGGGGGGGGGGGGGGGGGGGCTAGTCATACAAATGATTTGCAAAGATAGAAATAATACAGGCATTCAAAATTGGGACTAACATGAACGTTACGGGGTCAAGTTTCAATTTGCTACTGACGGCTATGTATAAGAAAAAAAAAGTTGGACTGAGCGACCTTCTATCTTCCTCAACTTCTCCTTCAAAATACAAATCAGTGCATGTATATGAAAACGTTTTTCGAAAGATATATATATTATAATTTGAATTTCTCTGTTTGTAAAATCTAAGTCTATAACTTTTGTTTTATACATATTTTTTCAAATTGCGTTAAAGGTCCACATGGTAAAAAATATTGATGTACACTCTTAACGCATTTTGAAATTTTTGTAACGTCATTTCAGCCTTTTCTTATTCCCATGAATTTATGATTTATTTATTATATTTATTATATTTTTTTGTGAAATTGTGGGATTTTTTTTATTCTATAGTATCAAATACACTTGTTATTTGTTTTCAATTTTTTCCTGAAAATTTATTCTGCCTCTAGTACACTGCAATTCTTTAATGATCCGGATCCTGACAATGGTGTTTTTAGCTCACCTGAGCCGAAGGCACAAGTAAGCTTTTCTGATCACATTTTGTCCGGTGTCCGTCTGTCCGTCTGTCCGTCTAGCTGTCTGTCCGTCTGTCTGTCTGTCTTTCCGTAAACTTTTCACATTTTCGACTTCTTCTCAAGAACCACTGGGCCAATTTCAACTTGCCATAAAAGATCCTTGGGTCGAAGGGGATTCAAGTTTGTTCAAATGAAGGGTCAGGCCCTCATTCAAGGGGGATAATTGGGAATTAATGAAAACTTGGTGGCATGTTTTAAAAATCTTCTTCTCAAGACTCACAGTGCCAGGAAAGATGAAACTTATGGGGAAACATCCTCAGGTAGTGGAGATTTAAGTTTGTTCAAATCATGACCCCCGGGAGTAGGGCGGGGCCACAATGGTCGACCAAAATTTTACATAGAAATATATAGGGAAATTCTTTAAAAATCTTCTTCTCAAGAATAACAAAGCCATATTTGAACATATTTTTATGGAAGCATCCTCAGGTGGTGTAGATTCAAATTTGTTCAAATCATGACCCCGGGGGCTAAGGCGGGGCCACAAAGGCTGACCAAAGTTTTACATTAAAATATATAGGAAAATTCTTAAAAATCTTCTCAAGAATAACAAAGCCGTAATTGATCATATTTATATGGAAGCATCATCAGGTAGTGTAGATTCAAGTTTGTTCAAATCATAACCCACGGGGGTAGGGCGGGGCCACAATGGCCGACCAAAGTTTTACATAGAAATATATAGGAAAATTCTTTAAAAATCTTCTTCTCAAGAATAACAAAATCATAATTGATCATATTTATATGGAAGCATCCTCAGGTAGTGAAGATTTATTTTTGTTCAAATCATGACCCCCGGGGGTAGGGCGGGGCCACAATGGCCGACCAAAGTTTTACATAGAAATATCTAGGAATTTTTTTAAAAAAATCCTCAGGTAGTGTAGATTCAAGTTTGTACAAATCATGACCCCCGGGGGTAGGGCGGGGCCACAATGGCCGACCAAAGTTTTACATTATAATATATAGGAAGATTCTTTAAAAATCTTCTTCTTTAGAATAACAAAGAATAACAAAGATAGAAATATCTAGGATTTTTTTTTTTAAAAATCTTCCTCTCAAGAATAGCAAAGCAATAATTAATCATATTTATATGGAAGCATCCTCAGGTAGTGTAGATTCAAGTTTGTTCAAATCATGACCCTCGGGGGTAGGGCGGAGCTACAATGGCCGATCAAAGTTTAACATAGACATATATAGGAAAATTCTTTTAAAAATCATATCTTCTCAAGAATAGCAAAGACATGATTGGTCATGGGAATAATTTTGGATTTAAACTTTTCAATAATAAACCAGTTCTACTTTTTCCTATGCACAGTGCTCAGGTGAGCGATGTGGCCTATGGGCCTCTTGTTTAAATGCTGATACTAGAGGATGTTGGCGCTTATTTATTTATTTAATTTTCCTGCTGCTGATTTATCTAGCGATTTTAGTCCCCTTCTGATATTTATACACTAGAAGGATACGCCATTGAGCAGTAAGACAGGGCAGCTGAATCAATATTGGTAATATCAAACCATGATACAAAGTACATCAAATTTAGTAGATTGGTATCATATAAAAAATGTATATAGTGTTCTTAGTAGAAAATTCAATTATTTAATCATTTACCATTAAATGAACGACTAAAGAATATTTAAATTTTTTGTCTTTTCTTTTTCATTGGGAGTTCTACGGAGTTATTTCCATAGTCTTTTGAAGGTTTAACCAGGCTATTTCATATTTAAGAAATAAAGTCCGCGTTTTCGTGAATGTTGCAGAATAACCTCCGAGGTCGAGAAATGTTGTTTGAAAGATTTATATTTCAAACAACATTTCGAGACCGAGGAGGTTATTTTGCATCACCCACGACAACAAGGACATTATTTCTATTCTACTAAGACCGATAAATACGGCTGATCGTTTCCTCTATAGAGAAACGAATTAGGTCACCATGTCTCGATTACGCTGTTCCATTTAACACCAGAGGTAAAATTTGTTTGCTTACCTGTGTATGGAATGCAGACGATCTGAGCTTTCGTTACATTGAAAATAGCCTTTTTTAAATTACAAATTTGTTCGTTATATGTATTGATAAGTTAAAACGAATATACAATAACAAAATCGTGTTCCTGTTTTCCTGCTAAAATCACGTTGTTTAATGTGTAGGGAGGTCCGTGGAATAGCCCCGCTTAGCTATAAAAACCGACTTCATCAGCAACTTTATGAAATTTACAGTGTTTATTTCTTACAAAGACGACACATCGATGCGGTCTAAACAATTTTTTCATTCTACAGCCAAACATGCATTTGATTTTTTTTTAATTTGATACATGTTTCTAATCTGATAATTTTTTGATGACGTTCGTGATTTATTGGAGAATAATGTCCGGCGGTTTCCTTTGATGTTTTGAATAATCGTGGTAGAATGTGAAATAATTTCCTAAGTGCATAAAGTTCGATGGTAATGTTGGGCTCATTAGATAAAAAATCGTTTTGGAAGAATAAGCAAAAGAAAATATGTAAACTATATAACATTGTGTACCTCATTGTAGCATTTTTTTTCCCCGCCATAGATATGGCCGGGGCATATGGTGTTTGTCATGTCCGTCTTTCGTCCTTCCGTCTTTCTGTCCTTCCGTCAGACTTCGCGTTTAGCTCTGTTCGAAGCTAAGTTTTAAAGAAACTATGCAAGATATTTTCATCAAATTTTATGTGATGGTCGATATTGATGAGAGCTATGTACACTGTAACTGCATCAACATTTTTTGACCTTGACCTTTCTTTTGTCCTTTACCTCACTTTTCTTAAATTAGTGATTAGTTCAGTTTTAAACATACAATTTAAGAGGGTGTTATCAAACTCATACTGATCAGAACAATTCAACTGCATCAACATTTTCCCCCCTGAACTTTCCTTTGACCTTGACCTCACATATCTTTGATAAGTATTTCGCTCAGTTTTGAAGATACCATTTAAGATATCTCTATCAACCTTCATATGCTATTAATTATAAGTCAGTTTAAATTAAAGACATCATTCTAGATATTTTTTTTTGAAACTTCATATGTTGATACATATTGATAAGAGCTATGCAATTGCATCAACATTTTTGACCTTGATCTTTCATATGTCCTTGACACCACGTTTCCCAAATCAGTGTTAAGCTTGGTGATACATACTGATGTAAGCAATTCAACTGCATTAACAATTTTCACCTTGACCTTTAATTTGACCTTGACCCTACTTTTATCAAATTATGTTTCAATCAGTTTGAATTTAAGACATCATACTTGATATTTTTATCAAACTTCATATGTTGATACATATTGATGAGAGATGTGTAACTGCATCAACATTTTTGACTTTGACCTTTCCTTTGACATTGACCGTACGTTTCTCAAATCGTGTCAAACTTCATATGCTGATACATATTGATGTAAGCAATTTAACTGCATCAACAATTTTGACCTTGACCTTTCATTTGACCTTGACCTCATTTTTATCCATTTGTATTTTAGGCAGTTTTAAAGAAACCATTTATAATATTTTTTTTTTCAACTTCATATGCTGATACTTTGCAAGTATGTTAAGGAAGCAAGTAAGTCATTACTCGGGAAAATTAAACCTTTTAAAGAAAATTTAGTTTGATAAATTACCAAAACCGCTGATAAACGTAAACTGTTATTAACCATAGCATACAGATAAAAGAGTGTCTAACGCAAAGACTTGCATCACCGCCACAGCATCACGTGACTTCTATTATTAGCGAAACTTTTCCTAATAAAAAAGCTAACAGAACTACAATACCCCGGAGTTTAAACATTTCTTTGTCTGAATAATAAAGTTGAAAAACATATACTTTCCTTTAAAAGTGCTGCTAGAATCCCACTGTTCTGTCAGAAAAATAATTATTCCACACATTTGCACGAAACCTTACCCTATGTTTTGAATTTTATACACAAGAACCGAGATTTTTCATAAGACAATGCTTAACTCGGGATTCTAGGAATCAGAAAGCAAACTTTCCATCTGTACAAAGCTTTTGTTTTGAAATATCCAGCTTAATTGTTATTCTGTTGCATTATTTTTGTCATGAGTGACAGAGGAAAGGCAAATCAGGATACGTAAATAGATGACTGTCTTCGACAGAGAATATAATCGATGCAAATAGATTTGCATACCTGTTTCATTAAATGAACTTCATATGAATTTCACATAATATTCACGATATTTCCTTTTATTGTGTTGCCGTGGTTATACTTAAAGTAGAAATTTCTGTGAAATTCCTTCAAAATGCTAAGTCTTCAGCAGTTTTGGTCTGATTTCAATATAACTTGGAACCAATAAACTACTGAAACTAAGATGCTTAATGTTGTATATCAGTTTTTTTAGACTTCGGTGAACATTATTGCCTTGGTTACTAAAAATAGAAATTTCTGTTAAATACTTTTAAAATGCTACTCCAAATACAGTTTTAATCTGATCATAATATAATGTGTCATGCAAGTAGACTACACTAAGAACATAAAGAAACTTATAGTCAAGATCATTATTCTATTTATTGTTGTTGTAAAGTTTCAATTCACAAATGCATAAGTACTTTTCTCTTCCTTTGCTATAAGTACAAACCAGTAGAGCTTCAGTCTCGGCAGAGACTTCTAGTATTTTTAAAGAAGTATTATTCGATAAAATATTTCGATCGACTGTATTTCAATTAAAAGTTCATTTTAGGAATTTTTCATATATATTTATTTTGCCTTTTGCTGTAATAATCAATTACTTTTGCCAAATCATTGTAAGTAGTACAGTACCCGCATCGTTATTCTTTACATTTCTATTCTATCGTATCGTGCGTGTATCCTACCGTATTCTATCGTATCGTGTTTTCCCTTTATCAGGTTTTGCGTTTTCTATCGTGTTTTCCGTTTATCGTGTTTTGCGTTTATCGTGTAGATCGTTTATCAGGTTCTATCGTGTATTGTGTTTTCCTTTTATTGTGTATATTCGGAAACCCTCGCTTTTTATCTTTATTATAGATAGAAACTACTGAGCTATTCCGAGTTTCATTTTCGTTTTGTTAACTAAAATAAGATTACTTCAACCGAAAAACAGAAAAAAAAGTTTTATCCCTTTCTTTTTCATCATTAAAGGATATATTAAAGCGTAGAAGGAAAAGAATAAATAAACTAGGAGACTTATTGTTCACAGAACAATAAGAGGTCTTTCCACCTTCTTTGAATTTTAAATTTGTTTAATACCTGACTCCTAAAAATTAAATTCCATGTAAAAGAAACCATAACTCTCCTAAAGCAAAGAAAAAATGAAAATTAAAAAAAAAAGAATGACCTTGACCTTTGACCTGAATAAATATTCAAGGTCAAAGGTCAAGGGTCACAATGCAGTTGCCCCCATGCTTCTATGTCTTATAGTTTTCAAGTTATAAGGTTTAATAGTAAGTACAAAGAACTTAAAGGGCAATAACTCATATAAGGGGTCATCAGATCCATTTGCACTTATACAGTGAAGTAAGGCCTAAAGACCCTTAAGATATTAGTGAAGGTTTGGTTTCTATACGGTCTACGGTTTCAGCGGAGTAGTGATAACAAGGTTTTTCGCACAAGGGGCAATAACTTTTAAAAGGGTTAATATTAGGGGACAAGAGTTAAATCTTTGAAACAGTTTTAAGAGTACATATTAATGATGCATAGACATTGAGTATATGTTGAAAGACAAAAGAGATATAAAAAGAGCTAAATTTTCCAATTTTGGAATGACCTTGACCTTTGACCTTTACATGAATTTTAAGGTCAAAGGTCATTGAATCTTATGCAGTTGGTCCCATGTCTCTACGACTTGTCGTTTTGAAAATTTTTTTATTATTTGTAATATTCAAAAAGTTTCAGGGGCAATAACTCATTGAAGGGTTCACCGAATGCTTTCGCAATGAATAGATTGAAGAGTCCCCATAATTAGTCAAAGACATTGGTGAAGGTTTCATACCTCTGTGGTTTACGGTTTCGAAGGAGTAGCGATAACAAGCATTTCTTGCGAAAGGGGCAATAACTTCGAAAGGGGTTAAGGTTCATTTACGCAGGGTGAACTGCAATAATCTTTTATGGAGAACATTATTATGGACTATAAATCTTTTCGATATATCTTGAAACTCAAAATCACACGGCGGAAAAATAACTAGGAGACTTATTGTTCACAGAACAATAAGAGGTCTTTCCACCTTTTTAAATTTCTTATAGTTTTATATTTCACTCTCTAATTTAATTTTAAGGGAAATGGCTTAAAAAAAGAAAATTAAATATTTTTTTTTTAAAAATGACCTTGACCTTTGACCTTGATCAAATCCTCAAGGTCAAAGGTCAGGGGTCACATTGCAATTCACCCCATGCCTCTACGACTTTTAGTTCTATAGTTATAAGTTTAAATAGTAAGTGCAAAGAAGTTAAAGGGCGATAACTCATATAAGGGATCATAAATTCCTTTAGTACTTATACAATGAAGGTGTGCCTAAAGACCCTAAAGACATTAGTGAAGATTTCATGCCTCTACCGTCTACAGTATTGTAGTAGTGATAACAATGTTTTTCGCATAAGGGGCAATAACTTTTGATAGGATCAATCTTGGGGAACAAGAATGAAATCTTTGAAATAGTTTAAAGAGTACATATTAATGATGCAAAGACTGTTTGCATATCTTAAAAGACAAAAGAGATATAAAAAGAGCCTAATTTTTTAATATTTGGAATGACCTTGACCTTTGACCTTGACAAAATATTCAAGGTCAAAGGACATGGGTAACAATGCAAATGACTCCATGCTTCTACCTTTTATAGTTTTCAAGATACAAGGTTTAATAGTAAGTATGAAGAAGTTAAAGGGCAATAACTCATATAAGGGGTCATCAGATTCTTTTGCACTTATACAGTGAAGTAAGGTCTAAAGACCCTTAAGACATTAGTGAAGATTTGGTGTCTCTAGGGTCTACAGTTTTGGGGGAGTAGCGATAACAAGGTTTTTCGCAAAAGGGGCAATAACTTTTAAAAGGGTTAATCTTAGGGGACAAGAATGAATTCTTTGAAATAGTTTTAAGAGTACATATTAATGATGCATAGACATTAAGTATATGTTGAAAGACAAAAGAGATACAAAAATAGCTAATTTTCTTATTTTTGGAATGACCTTGACCTTTGACCTTTACATGAATATTAAGGTCAAAGGTCACTGAATCTTATGCAGTTGGTCCCATGTCTCTACGACTTCTTGTTTTGAAAATTTTTAATTATTTGTAAAATTCAAAAACTTTCAGGGGCAATAACTCATTGAAGGGGTTCCTGAATGCTTTCGCAATGAATAGATTGAAAAGTCCCCTTTATTTGTCGAAGACATTGGTGAAGGTTTCATACCTCTACGGTTTACGGTTTCGAAGGAGTAGCAATAACATGCATTTCTTGCAAAAGGGGCAATAACTCCGAAAGGGTTTGAAGTTTATTTACGCAGGGTTTAACTAAAAAATCATTTAAGACGTACATTCTTATAAACTATAAATCTTTTCGATAACTTAAGAAACAAAAAACCATTTGGCGGAAAAATAATAATAATAATAACTAGGAGACTTATTGTTCACAGAACAATAAGAGGTCTTTCCACCTTTCTAAATTTCTTATAGTTTTATATTTTACTCTCTTATTTAATATTAAGGGAAATGGCTTAAAAAAAAGAAAATGAAAATTTAAAAAAAAAATGAAATGACCTTGACCTTTGACCTTGATCAGGTCTTCAAGGTTAAAGGTCAAGGGTTACATTGCAATTGACCCTATGCCTCTACGACTCTTAGTTCTATAGTTATAAGTTTAAATATTAAGTGCAAAGAAGTTAAAGGGCAATAACTCATATAAGGGATCATTAGATCCTTTAGTGCTTATACAATGAAGGTGTGCCTAAAGACCCTTAAGACGTTAGTGAAGGTTTCATGCCTCTACGGTTTACGGATTTGAAGTAGTAGCGATAAAAATGTTTTTTGCATTAGGGGCAATAACTTTTGATAGGGTCAATCTTTGGGAACAAGAATGAAATCTTTGAAATAGTTTTAAGAGTACATATTAATGATGCAAAGACTGTTTGCATATGTTAAAAGACAAAAGAGATATAAAAAGAGCTTAATTTCTAATTTTTTGAATGACCTTGACCTTTGACCTTAACAAAATATTCAAGGTCAAAGGTCAAGGGTCACAATGTAATTGACCCCATGCTTCTACCATTTATAGTTTTCAAGATACAAGGTTTAATAGTAAGTGAAAAGAAGTTAAAGGGCAATAACTCATATAAGGGGTCATCAGATTCTTTTTCACTTATACAGTGAAGTTAGGTCTAAAGACCCTTAAGACATTAGTGAAGGTTTGGTGTCTCTAGGTTCTACAGTTTCGGAGGAGTAGCGATAACAAGGTTTTTCGCGCAAGGGGCAATAACTTTTAAAAGGGTTAATCTAAGGGGACGAGAATGAAATCCTTGAAACAGTTTAA
>PRKT01000877.1:170651-185833 GCA_003671525.1 Saccostrea glomerata | reverse complement strand
TATCAACCTTTACTTTTACTACTTATGTAGAAATACTTTCTACACAAACAAATCTCGCCAAATGGCATCACCACAAATGTGGTTGGATACAAATCCATACATTCATTTTATGATATAATTTATCAAAAGGTTCAAATTCCAATCAAATTTTACTTTATTTTCATCAAAATTATCAACCTTTACTTTTACTACTTATGCAGAAAAACTTTCTACATAAACAAATCTCGCCAAATGGCATCACCACAAATGTGGTTGGATACAAATCCATACATTCATTTTATGATATAATTTATCAAAAAGTTCAAATTCCAATTAAATTTTACTTTATTTTCATCAGAATTATCAACTTTTACTGTACTTTATATGTAGAAATACTTTCTACTTTAACCAACTCGCCAAATGGCATCACCACAATACGGTTCAAAAAACATCCATAAATTCATACTATGTGAAAAATTTATCAAATACTTCAAGTTCGAATCAAAATTTTTCTTTGATTTCATGAAAATTATAAACTTTTACTTTAATATATACCAAAAAACACTTTCTACAGAAACCAGTCTTACTAAATGACTTCATCACATATGTGGTTGGACAAACATCCATAAATTCAAACTCGTATGATAAAGAACCCACTTTCTACTTTAACCAACTCGCCAAATGGCAACACCACAAATGTAGTTGGATAAACATCTATAACATAATATCATATTATGATAAAATGTGCAAAGCATTCGAATCCAATCAATTTCTATTTCATAGTATCAGCAGTATAATGAAAACAATCTTTAATAGATTGCCAAATGACAATACCATATACATGGTTGGAAAACATTCATAAAAGCATGATATGCTAAATTGTGCCAAAGTTATTCAAATTCAAACCCAACTCAATATTATTTCAAATAGAAATATTAATTTTCATTAGACTATTTTGTACTTCTCATTGTCTACTGGAATCAATCCCGCCAAAAACCAAACACGATAGATGCGTTATGATTAACATCCATAAATTATTTTATGCTAAGCTGGGTTAGAGTTGGAATTCCCTTCAAATTCTATTTTTGTTTTAAATTAAAAAATAACAGCTTTTAAATAGCTACAGTATTATAAAAATCGCTTTCCAGTGAAAACTAAATTCAATAAAAGTAAATACTCCAAAAATTGTTGCCAATTAATAAACATTCCTTATATCATTTCATTATAAAATGAAATATATCAACGTTATCGAAATTCAAATCTTCCAAACACTACCAAACACGAATAATGTGCAAAACAGCCCATGAAATTAATATTCAGAAAAGATTTAATTCAATTTTAGTGAATCATTTTTAAAATTAGAATTCATTGACAAAATTTCCTTTTTACTCGAAATCATACCGACAAAACTCGGTTTCTGTTATCAAAACTTTTTAGATTTGAAACTAAATACTTAGATCTCTTTTTCTAGAAAACTCAATCAAGCCAATTAAAAACACTGCAAATACTGCAGAATTATCATTCCTATAAATATTTTATACCATCTTAATCTTCTTCTTCTTCTTTTTTTTTTTTGTTTTTAAATTTTTAAATTAATACTCAATTGATAAATTTCAATTTTAAGTAGATAATTCAAATGAGACCTTAGTTTAACTACAATGTAAATCAAAATGCAAATATTCTAAACCTTTAATTCTCTTTCACAAAGCCGTACATGTCCAGCATTAATCATAAGACAAGTAAAACTCGTTTTCTTCTATAAAATTTATATGTCATTAATACATATACTTGGGTAATAGATACCAAACAAAAATTATCTATGCCCCATACTCTACTATAAGGATTCATGATTGAATGATCTACTAAAATAAATCGAAAAACGAATTTTTATACTCACAAATCAGAATATGAAATGCTTCTCTTTTCCATTGTGATGGAGTCCGCATGAAATTTAACTTTTAATTGGCATAAAACGCAAAGAAAAAATCTACCGTACTTCTCTGGAGATCTTAAAAACACCTTCTTCATTATACTCATCGTGATACCAACCCCAACATGTAACTACCTGAAACATAAGAATATACTCTTTTCTCTTCAAGATATCTAAAACTTTTCATTTTAGTAGCACATTTGACAAAATAGCAAGCAACTGAAATTGAAAAATTCAAACAATTTTAATTGATCGATATTTTCTATACTCAGGAAATACCCTTGATATAATGCTGATGCATTTATTACGTTTTAAAATGATAAACAAATATATTTAATTGGATATAAGTGCAAATATAATATCTTATAAATTCTACACTTGTTTTAATTGAAAAATAAATTAATGTAACGTATTTGTTTTGCTTTTCAGAAACACCAGTTTTCTTCCTTTAACAAATCTATCTTTATACAAAACAAATTATCTATTTCTGGAGATGACTTCTATTATCATATACTGACTAGAATTAACGAATCTCATCATCTAATACAATCATGTATTTGTTTTCAAATTCTCTCCATTACAAACCTTGTTATCACTTATTTACATGTATTACTTACTCAAAAACTGATCAATTGTATTCTCAAATGAATACTTATCTTATAAAAACAAGATCTAGGATGGCTTTTCTTTGATGACCTCGCTTTCCACACTGTCAAATCTCTCTCCAACTCTATTTTCTGTGATTTCATATCATCTACAATGGCTAAACATGTCGATGAACCACGCCCCACGCCACTTCGTTCTGTATCTGAGATTTAAACTTTATCGTGCTCTACGTGTCGTCCTAAACTGGTATTTAAACCACTATTCACCTCTTATATAGCCTTGCTAACGAGACCGGTTCTAAGGAACCACGTGATATACACCAGGTATTCGAATGAAAACCTTGTAATTCCGAAAAAGTAATTTATTATCACACCGAGTAGAAATTGATTTCTGTCTAATTCGTTTCTCAAACGAAAGAAATCATATTTTCTATACATAATGATTCTTTGAATACAACAGTATCACACTTTTCAAGACACTCTAGAAAAATATCTCAAACTCAGTATCTCAAACTCAGGAAGTGTATGTCACAATATACCCATAATCAACATTAAGATGTAAGACTGAGTCAATAAATACTAGTATACAGCTAGGTTATAAATAGGTGCCGCTCCCTCTGGTTCTTCTATAAGTGTCTCAATATTAAAAAAAACTTAGTTTACATACGTATATCTGAACGTTTTGCTCATCAAACTCATCAACTGAAGGAAAATACATATATAATAATATAATAATAAATTTACATGACAAATGTAAATTCATGTTAAAAGCTGAACATGTTTTAACAAAGAATTTAAAAAGGCTTAATTGTTTATTGTTAACTGATGCAGTTTCCTTCATTTTATTTATGAATCTGAAGGAGCTGGGTTAAATTTTGATGTTATTATCGTTATTACTTGAAGTTTTGTATTTTATATACAGGAAAAATACACATACATGTATGCATTAATACCTTACACTCTAACAAGAGTTAATGAACAGTTCAAAAATCAAATTACATTGCAAATTAGTATTTTTATGTATGCTCCTGATTGCATTAATTCCAATTAAAAGATACAAAAGATTTATAAATAAAAGTTCTTTAAATAGCTAATAGCATCTAGGTTAATTAATAAATATGCCTTGAAGTATGAAATAATTTAAAAAGTTTCGTTTTTGCAAAGACATTTAGAAATGCTTTCTTCAATGTTACATGTACTAGTATAATGAAAACCCCTACTGTGTGTGACTGATCTGATATGGTAAGACAGATTTTAAAAATAAAATGAAAGAAAAAAACTCCTTCCTCTCCTGATTAAAACTTGATTTTCCTGAGATTTCTTAACGTTTAACAACAAACATCACATATCAAATACTGAACAACGATTTGGGAACAACTTATTCCCAGAATTAAAAGTCTGAATCATTGAAAATAATTTAAACCCTAAATACTGAAAACAGTTCTAAGTCAACCTTCATGTGCTTGATTAAATGATTTGTATTTGAAGTTATTAAAACTACTCATTCACAACAAATAACATAGATTGAATGAACATACACATGTGTACAAACTTTACAACATACTGCAAACTGTGTCATGCACATGTTAATAAATATGCTCCTGAAAACTTGAACCATTTGGACTGCCATGAAATGCAGATGGTATCCATATATGCGTCTACTTCTATGAACAGTGAGGGATGAAGTGGGTCTCCTTGTGGCACTCCATACATCACTGTCTTAATTTAATCCGGATTTCATAAGGCACGGAGCTCTCCACGGGCCAGTGGGCGTGTCTCTTAATGCCAGGCTCCTGGGGTTTGATTGGTTGTTCTTCATTTTCATTGGTTGATTTTCATTTGTTGCATTGTGGGATTCAAAGTCCATTGTCATCCTGCAGTATCGAACTTAAGAACATAAAGTTATGTAGATTAAAAATCCACGCATTGAAATTCAAATCTGGTATATGACTATGTACATGTATAGGTGTCTGAACATATAATCTATAATTACAGAATTTTATCCCGAATTTTGGCATTCTTGTGTTATTTTTAATTTTCTATAAAAAAAATAAATAATATACTTCTGTAACAGTATTTTTATTGATCAGGTTTATCCCTTTATCCCATTGATATCACTAATTAGATTTCTACCACAGCTGTGATATCAAAATGATTTTTGCAAGAAAGTGATGAAGTAACATGCAGGCGCGGACTAATTAATCTATGACTTTTATTGTCTATTTTTTTCATGATTTTTTCACATATATTCGCGTTTACCAAGGGGGGGGGGTCCGCTTTTTCCAAAGGAGTCCTTGTCAATTCCAGGGGTGGTCCTGACCCCCCCCCTCCACCTACACCTCTAGATCCATATCATTTCATGATGTGGATCAATTCATATGTATGTATACATTGGTAGTGATGTATTTAACATGCATGATAAAAAAAACTCTCCCATTATTAATATATGGATGGATATGATTTTTAAAAATCTTTTTGAGTGTTTTATCTTTTTACTTGTTTCCTACCTGCAAGAAGTATTGTCTTTTTGTTATAAAAAAAAATCCAGCAAAGACAGGTTTAATTTAATCAGCAGGTAGGGAGTATCATGCATAAAAAATGGAAGAATTATAGACATGGGAAAGATATATGAAGCAAAAATATTTCAAAAATTCCTAACACAATGTAAGTTAGAGATCTATATTACTATATTACTTACTGTATACTAAGATTTTATCTATGAAACATATGGAGATAACGAACACTATTCAAGATCAAAAGTCCATAAAACAATACAAAACAGGAGCAGAGCAAACACGGACCTCCGAAACATCAGAGGTGGGATCGAGTGCCATGAAGGGGTGATTATTTCAATAAAATGAAAAGTCTATTCAATAAAACTGTATACTTGTGTAATTGTAAACTGTTGTTTGATGGAATCCTTATAATATACCATTCATTGCAGCAAAATATTAAGGACATAAACAAAGTAGTTTGAACTTTTGTTCCTTTTTATGTACATACTTGAAGAAACCGTGTGCTATATTATAATGTCTTATATGATGATGGTGTTGTACACTTCTTCCAAAACAAGTTTGGAGCAAAGAATCATCTAGAATATGTTGAGAGATGCGTGATATTTTTCTTTGAATTATCCAAGGAGGATACCATCAATTGATATCTTTCAAAACCCCTTGTTATGAATGCTGATTTTTTGTCTATAAACATCTGATGGCACTATAATATTATATTAAGTATAATATTTAAGATAACATTTTAAGTTTAAATGAAGTATCATTGTTTTGTAAATTTACTTTTTAAATTTATGTATTCATTCTTAATCTTATCTTTAAACCTTATAAAGTAACACATAACTCAAAAACATCCCCCCTTCCGACCATTCAATTAAAACGTGCTAGTCAGCCTTGTACAACATAAGCAGCCCGAATTCTACCATGCAGTAAGTTTATCAATGTCTTAATCTGAGCGAAATAAATATTCTTGTCCTTTTTTAAATGCCTGTTTTTCAGATACTGTGGTCGAATTTTCTCTAACTTGGCGTAGTGTAGTAACCCTTGGACTTCCGGTCAAGGAACTGTCATTCATTCTTTTGAAACACATGAGCCCGAAAAGTCGTTATGTAGTGTATATTTGCATCTGTAGCTCTCCCTTTTTTTATTTTGAAAATTTCCAACATTAGCAATGAAAATGCGTGCTTTCAGTTAATTTGAGGAAATACAGGCATCACATCCGGAAGAGAAAGAAAGATATTTTTTCCGGACTTTGGGTACAAGACTTATAATTAACAGGTACAAAACCTTGAAAACCCAAAATATTGTCAATAATTTTATTAAAAATGCTAATTTTTGATTTCTGTTCAGGGAGCTAAAAAACCAACTTCCGGTAATGGAATGAAAATCATTCAACCGTTAAATAACTGATTTGGCAAAGTAAAAGATTTCCTAACTTTTTTGGTACATAGTTAAATCCCATATATAATTTTCATCCCTTAAATTTGGGTGTTGCGTTTCTATTAAGGGTGAGTATATAAACCAGAGTTGAAAATTTATGATCACTCTTAGCATGCTTAGTTAGCACTTTGAACTAGAAAGACTTTAAATAAATATGGCAGAGGAAAATGCAAATTAGGCCGTACCAGACACACAGGATCTTATGGAAGTAGATAAAAAAGTTTGATATGCGATATCTTAGATGAAATGGCCATGCACTATCATAAAGGGATTTCATAATGATATCTGTGAATTTAGAAAAGCGGTGATCAAGGAGATTCGTGAGTTGAGAGAAGTGCTGAAAGAGATTTGTAATCTAGGAAGTGAAGCAGACAAGGGGTAAAAGAGAGTTCCAGCGCCCACAAGAGGAAACTCTCTTAAATATAGAATTTTGCTACATTGCGGCAAAATTACACCAACACATTTTTGTCACCAGAAACAAGCTTTTTGGGTTAATGGAATATCACCGCTAGTTGCAGCAACTTCTGGTATCATTCTGGCAATACTGCCAGAAAAAAACTTTCAGGCAACATCTGGATAAAAAAAAGTACCCGTTAGGCATTCTTGAGTATGCTTAGTCAGTACAACTGTTACTTCCTCTTTTTAAATAAAGTTGGAGGGAATTTAACGTCAACTATGTTTTGCTTCATTATTGACTTGTATCAAGTAAATTGGAGATGATAATAGTGTAAAATAGGATTATACAAGATGAGTAATAAGACTGAATAATATGAAATGACCAGAACAAAGAATTTCAGCAGAATTATGGGAATGTCTACCTTGTTTTTCATATGGTATATCAGACTTGACCAAAAGCAGATTCTTTTTGAGATGAATGATTTTATGGAGATAAAATCAGAAAAAATATATGTATTTCGTTCAACTAGTGCTTGTGATGCATGTATACTAGACTTGTATGTCTATATATCCTTGTGTTGCAAGAAAAAATTAATGCGTGTTATAATTTAAATGCATGAACATAATCAAACAAGTTCTTTTAAATGACACAAAGATCAATGACTTTGTGACCTTGACTGTGACCTATATGCTAAAAATAACTTTTTCGAATAATCACCATAACTTTAGAATCATGAGAGATAAAGACATTATATTAAGTATGCATAATCCACTAATAAATTCTTTCAAAAGACACCAAGGTCAATGACTTAGTGACCTTGGCTGTGACCCATATGCTTAAGATAGATTTTTTACCTTCGACATTTGTATTGTAACTTTTGAATCATGAAAGATAGAGACATCATGTTTGATATGTGCCCTACACTTATTAAGTTCTTTCAAATTACACCCATGTCAATGACCTTGTGACCTTTTCTTCGAACTAAATGCTAAGAATTGCTTTTTTGAACCTCTGCCATAAATTTTGAACCATAAGAGAAAGAGACTTCATATTTAGTGTGCATGCTTCACTAATTACGTTCTTTCAAATGACACCAAGATTAATGACCTTGCGACCTTGACTGTGATCTATATGCTAAAAATACTTTTTTTAAACTTTGTTGCAGCCAGATGCAAAGTGTTTTACAAACACATCTTATTTTTTATAATGATGATCAACATAATTTTACTATTTGTTCAAAGAATAAGATGAGTAGCTATTTCTTACTGACCTTGTGGCTCGCTATTGATTTTTATGTTCCTCAGTACAGTTTGTTAATTGTTAGATTGATAGATCATTATTCATAGAAGGATATGGAGATAACGAACAGTATTCAATCTTGAAGTCCATAAAACAATACAAAATAAGAGCAGAGCAAACACGGACCCCCGAAACATCAGAGGTGGGATCAGGTGCCATGGAGGAGCGAGCATCCCCTGCCGACCGGTCACACCCGCCGTGTGCTCCATACTAATTTCCAATTTATATAGATAGTACTGTAGCATTTCCCCAATATTACGGCTGTACAACCTAAAATAATACTGCAACAGCTTTGCAGCAACATTGACGCAACACCTTTCTGGCAATATTGCAGCAAATCTAATTTACATACGAAAACGATATTACCGCAATGTTCTTGCAATATATTGCCAAAATGTTGCAACAATATTGCAGCAATAATGCCAGAAGATGTTGCCAGAAGGTGAGTATTTTGGTAAGGGAAGTTACAGTTTGTATGAAACATCAGATTTAATTACTGTATAGGGGGAAAATAACTCGCGGTGTTAATATTCGCTATATTCACGGTGATAATAAATCCGTGAATTCAAGAAACAGTGAATAATTTTTCAATAATCCCCATGTTTTATTTGGAAAATTGAGAATAGACTACGATAGGTTTAAATACATGTACAACCGTACATGGTCATTTCAGTAATTACGAGTAGTACTTGCCATTCAATTATTTTAATTAGCACGCTTTACATTAATTCTATAGTCAACAGATAATAACCTGTATTTGTAAAAAGGCTTTTTAATAGTCAACGCTACATGTTTCATCAATCAAAACATGTGGGCCATGAGATTTGATTACCGGTGCGTAACTAATGTTACTACGCATGGTGTGTGCATTACCGGCATTATAATGCACCCCTAGTTTATATCGACATTTTGATTTTAAAAAATCATTCAAATAACAATCGAACTTAGTAGATTTGGAAGAATATTACTTTTTCGACCTATACATTAACACATTTATTACCGTCCACTGGTTTTTCGCTGCGTTGTTTTGAAGATCTTGGGGTGTACATGAACTCATTGTAATAACATACAGAAAAGTCATTTGACGTTTATAGTCAAGGACTTTTGATAACTGCACCTGTTTTAATTAATCGTCAATTATTTATTAAGTCTAACTATTTTATATTAACCTAACCTGTTGTTCGAGAAATAAAGACATAAACGATGATGAATGTCGTTTACATGTAGCTACGGTATGGATTAAACGGATATAGACAAGGGAGGTAACTTCTATAACATAAGAATTCCGCGAATTCAAGAAACCGCGATCGTGTCCGATGAGAGAAAACCGTGAAAATTACAACCCGTGAAATTAATCCCCTATACAGTATAGATTGTATTTGCCGACAAGGTCATGTATCGACCAAACAGTTTGCAAAAATTTGACTTTGAACGATATTATTGACATCCTTGTTTCATCATCTTATTGGTCAATATTTACATTTGCTGATGTCTTTCCTTATATAACAAATGATAATAAAATTGAAATTCAATTTTCAATGACATGCAGTTGGTCACATGATCAGACTTTCTTGCGTATGGAAAGCAAACTGCTCGAGCTATTTGGAAAGTTCCGATTGTGACGTCACATAACGTCGTAGATACGTTACGTTGCACTTTGAAATCAAAATCTAAATAATGCCTATGTTTCTTTATAACATAATAAAAACGTAAATATAAATATAAGAAATAAAATATCATTTTTTAGAATTTTATTGGGGTATGACATGAAGTCGGTTTGTGATCAAATTTACCATTAGACCCTTTCGGGCCGTTATAGAATTTGATCACGTAACCGACTTTATGTCATACCCCAATGAAACTCTAAAAATGATATCTTATTTCTTAAATATCTTGCCTCTTTTAGAAAAAAAAGCAATAATATACGATGTTACATCAACCTAACTTTGGTATAGAAACCTCGCATCAAGTGTCATTCTCCAACTATGCTTTACTTTGCTCAACCACAGCAACAATAAGGTTATTTTGTCATTGGTTTGTGATTATACAATGTACTGATCTTGAAATTTACTCTAAAAGTGCTTTCATCAACTAGAGTGAACGTTTAGTTTTCCTTTTTAAATAAAATAGTCAAACTCAAGTTGTGGAGGAGTAAACAACATTTTAATATAGGTACATTACAAATTACCATAGAAAATCTGACTATAGGAAAAACATCTCTCACTAACTCACTGAGACAAGATGAACTAATACAGATACAAAACGTCATGGTGTTTGTCTCTGATCGGCGGTCACTATCCAGGTGTTGACCACCTTAATATTATCAGTAGACAAACCGGGAGTATACCACCTTAAATATCATCGGCAGAAAATCTGGTAGTGTGCCACCTTAAATATCAAAATGTTAGGAATACAACAAATCACAGCCGTTAACAAACTATAAAAAGAAGTAAAAACTTTCTAACTTCCAACACTATTAAGAATGGAGATTTAAAAAATCTAATTAGATGTAAATATGTAGATCAATCATTACAAAAGAATTCATAGTTAATCAGGTACTTATCAACCCTAAAAAGATGTAAATTCTTCTTAGTAATATAAATATTGCACAATATTAATTATCACATTTAAAGAGGGAGGAAAATGCCCATACACTGTTGATTCATACATCATATACATTAATATCTTTTTTATTCAATGAAAATACTTTTATTCATATATGCAGCATAAATATATCAGAAATTATAAT
Source organism: Saccostrea glomerata (assembly GCA_003671525.1). NCBI lineage: Eukaryota > Metazoa > Mollusca > Bivalvia > Ostreida > Ostreidae > Saccostrea > Saccostrea glomerata. Next base: position 174,924 of record PRKT01000877.1, on the reverse strand, counting down.
ATAAGGTTTGGGATACACATAAGTAAGGAAATCAAATTGTCGTAAAATGTTTTGTAAGAAATGCCAGTCAAGACATTTCTCGATCTTTATAGTGAAAGAAAAAAATTAAAGATTACTTACACTAAAATTATTTTTCTGCTTAGATACTACTTGTGTCCCAACACTAGTGCATGTTATGGCAATGTGAGGTCAAATTTAACATCGAACTACCTCAATAAAATTCATATATTTGTATAAGTAAAACATTAAAGATAGTCACAACCCCATCCCCACCCCACTGTAGTAATTCGTCCTGTCATTTATTGACGTTTATTTAAGGTCATATGCAACGTAGTTTGGACTTTATTGGGTTCTTCATTGGAATTGAAGAATTCTACTCAATGAAGGACATGTGTGCAATATTTTTGATTTCTATATATTGATTTGTACACCTCTTCTAAAACAGTGCTTCATGTAAAAAAAAATCTGGAATTTATGTTTTGTAATTTTTGTACATTTTTCTTTGAATAATGCAAAATTTTTCAAAATTTGAAATCTTTTCAAACGCATGCTGATTTTTTGTCTAAGAACAAGTAATGGTATTATAAGTTTAAATTTAGAATATCTTGAAAAATTATCAGTAGGTAAGGTACCTTGCGTATGTCCTTAAACTGTGACCAGATTCTGCTTACACAACCATGAAAGATAATACCGGGAACTCGATGACAAAAAAAATTGTGAAGTCCACATAAATTAGTGAATAAATAAATATATCTACATGTATATACATGGTTTAAATGGCTCTGTGAAAATATGGAAACCTTACATTAAAGACGCATCAGTAAATATATTTATATACACAATCACAGTTTTCTATACATAATGATTCTTTGAATACAACAGTATCACACTTTTCAAGACACTCTAGAAAAATATCTCAAACTCAGTATCTCAAACTCAGGAAGTGTATGTCACAATATACCCATAATCAACATTAAGATGTAAGACTGAGTCAATAAATACTAGTATACAGCTAGGTTATAAATAGGTGCTGCTCCCCCTGGTTCTTCTGTAAGTGTCTCAATATTAAAAATAAATTAGTTTACATACGTATATCTGAACATTTTGCTTATCAAACTCATCAACTGAAGCAAAATATATATAATAATATAATAATAAATTTACATGACAAATGTAAATTCATGTTTAAACCTGAACATGTTTTAAAAAAGAATTTGAAAAGGCTTAATTGTTTATTGTTAACTGATGCAGTTTCCTTCATTTTATTTATGAATCTGAAGGAGCTGGGTTAAATTTTGATGTTATTATCGTTATTATTCGACTTTTACGACTTTTACAGTTGACGCTTACTTTTACACTAGGGCTATGTACGGGAGCTCTTTTATGCTATTAATATTTAGCTCAACATTTAATTAAACGACAATAACGGGTTATTTCAATGCACATATAAGTTGTCCTTGAAGAAAACGACAACCACCCTACCCTCAACTCCCGGTCTTCACATGTTAGTGCCCCTAACACCATACCTATGACCACTAGAAAGGTTCTGTTATGCATTATCAATTCTGTACTTCCGTACATGATACAAGTTTAAATGTCCAAGTAATCGTCAACTGTAGAAGTCAGTGCTTCTCGTAAAAGTCCACTTGAAGTTTTGTATTTTCATATACAGGAAAAATACACATACATGTATGCATTAATACCTTACACTCTAACAAGAGTTAATGAACAGTTCAAAAATCAAATTACAGTGCAAATTAGTATTTAAAATGTATGATCCTCATTGCATTAATTCCAATTAAAAGATACAAAAGATTTATAAATAAAAGTTCTTTAAATAGCTAATAGCATCTAGGTTTATTAATAAATACGCCATGAATTATGAAATAATTTAAAAGTTATGTTTTGCAAAGACATTTAGAAATGCTTTCTTATATACTATAATGAAAACCCCTAGTGTGTGTGACTGATCTGATATGGTTAGACAGATTTTAAAAATAAAATGAAAGAAAAAACTCCTTCCTCTCCTGATTAAAACTTGATTTTCCTGAGATTTCTAAACGTTTAACAACAAACATCACATATCAAATACTGAACAACGATTTGGGAACAACTTATTCCCAGAATTAAAAGTCTGAATCATTGAAAATAATTTAAACCCTAAATACTGAAAACAGTTCTAAGTCAACCTTCATGTGCTTGATTAAATGGTTTGTATTTGAAGTTATCAAAACTACTCATTCACAACAAATAACACAGATTGAATGAACATACACATGTGTACAAAATTTACAACATACTGCAAACTGTGTCATACACATGTTAATAAATATGCTCCTGAAAACTTGAACCTTTTGGACTGCCATGAAATGCAGATGGTATCCATATATGCGCCGTTTACTTCTATAAACAGTGTAGGATGAAGTGGGTCTCCTTGTGGTACTCCATACATCACTCTCTTAATTTAATCCGGATTTCATAAGGCACGCAGCCTTCCACAGGCCAGTGGGCGTGTCTCTTAATGCCAGGTTCCTGAGGTTTGTTTGGTTGTTCTTCTTGTTCATTGGTTGATTTCAAGTGTTGCATTGTGGGATTCAAAGTCCATTATCATCCTGCAGTATAGAACTAAAGAATATAATTGTATGTATATTATAAATTCATGCAATGAAATATAAATATAGCACATGCATGCACATGTATAGGAGTGCGAACATATAGTATATAATTCCAGAATTTTATCCCAAGTCTTGGCCTTCTTCTCTTATTTCTAAGTTTTCATACAGAATAAATAATATTCTACATTATTTTTTATTGATCAGGTTCATCCCTTTATCCCCTAGATATCGCTCATTAAATTTTTTGCCTACCACTGTTGTGATGTCAAAATGGTTTTTGCATTAAAGTGATGAAGTAAAGTGATAAGAATCAATCCAGATATTTAAACATTGAAAGTGTTATAGGAGACATGTATGATGAAAAGAGTCTCCCATTTATTGTGTAATACTGTTACGAATTTGGCATTCTCCACTATTGTTATGAATAAGTAAACAAGATGTTTCTTGTGATATGAGTCGTTAAAATGATGATTCGATGAATGATTGAATGAATTATATGTATTGACATTTATTCTTATTTATCTGTTATTATTGATTAATGTTATTTGGAATTTATTACGATCTGGGTGCAAATTGTTCACCATGTACCGAATTTCCTCCACGTTTTGAGGAATACGGAATGTAAATAAACCATTGACTGGTCTACAAATGCTTTTATATAGTACTGAATGTGCTTACCTTTGATAATTTGTATAAATAATAAATCCATTCATTGATAATTAGTGTAAAACCTTACAATTACACTCTGCTTTTCATACTAAGCGGTAAAAGATGTAAAGTACATTCGGAACACCTCTGATGAGTATAATAGTTAAGTGCATCCGAAGATATTCAGCTCTTTGACGTTATGGCGCCAAATCTCATGCATTGATCGAGTGAATGACGTCATAACGGGTGTAAAGGCTTTATATACGAGCTCCCAGCGTCTAACGGTCAGACGCCTGCGGTCTCACCCACGGAAAGGTCTACCTGACGGACCAACTCCGAACAAGGCAGTCTCCCCATCACAAAGGGTTCTGTTTTAGACAGAGAGACAAATTGACATGATGGGTAATTATTAACCTGAATTTGTTAGCAACGTTTGATTGCGTTATTCATTCATTTTACTCAGACACAAGTAGTGATCTGAATTCATCGTTATTGTTTACTGTTGAGTAGTATTTACTAGGGCACAAGAAGTGACCTGAACTTGATATTTATAACTCCTGACATTATTACTAACAACAAACTAACAAATGCATGGTGCATTGTATTGAGTTTTGTTGAGATGTTAGCATAACTTTTTGTCCCTATACAATTAGTTGTTTGCTACATCCTTTGAATGTTAACAAATGCTAAACGCATTGTATTGAGATATTAGCATAACTTTTTGTCCCTATACAATTAGTTGTTTGCTATAACCTGACATTTTGTATTTATACTCACTAAGTGAAGAAATCACTAGTTCAATCTTTATTCAAGGCCTAAAGATACAAGGTCTATTCATGTTTATTAAGGGGTTTGTTTAAGGGTGGTTTTATAAATTGACATTTGTTGGAAAGGGTGGTTGGTTTGCTTTTATTTCAGGTGAGGACCGCAGAGCCAAAGAAGAATATTTTTGTATGTTTATTGAATAAAATCTAATAAAATATTAAAAACAAATTATATCCTGTTGTCTT
>PRKT01000877.1:149788-169868 GCA_003671525.1 Saccostrea glomerata | reverse complement strand
CCTGGTCAAGATTCTTGATAGGCGTTATGGTTCAGTTGAACGATCTGAAATGTTCAGAGCTAAGTTAAAGACAAGAACCAAGGGTGACAAAGAATCTTTATCTGAACTTGCACAATCTATCAAGAAACTTACTAGGCAAGCATATCCTACTGCCGATTCTAACTTGACAAATGTTCTATCATTAGATCACTTCATAGATGCACTTCCCGATCCGGATATGCGCCTTCGCTTGAGAGAAAGTAGGCCCAGAGACATTAATGAGGCTGAGATATTGGCGATAAGACTTGAAACCCACAAACTGGCTGATGCACAGAGGGTAAAACTTGTCAATGCCATACATCCAGAAATGGATACCAATCTCCTCGCCTCAATCAAGCAAGAGAATAGGGTCTTGAGAGATGATCTCCAATCACTTGCAAAAGAGATTAGATCACTCCTTAAAGATGGTCTTAATGCAAGACCTAACTTTTCTCATTCAAGCGAGGTGCATCCTCGGTTCAGGAATGCACAAAATGATCGGCAGAACAATCAGTTTCAAGTTCATAGGCAGCCATACAATGCAAACAATTTTGAGAGAAGAAATGCTTACCAAAATAGACAATATCAAAATGGTCGCTTCCAATCCTCAAATCAGGGAAACTTTCCCGTGTCGAATTCAGGGGGCGGAAGTCGACAAAGCGCAGGGGTAGGCCCCATTCATTGTTAAACAAAGTTGAAACAAGAGGACCTCTTCCTGCTGGAAGAAATGAGCATATTAAAAAGAGTCCTCAAAATACAGTTAATGTAACTGAGAATGAAAATATGATGAACAATAAACCAAAAAATGATATTGAGAACAATAAATCAGAAAATGATGTTGAGAAAATTGTTAAATGTGAAAATGCACCTAGAAATGAGAGAGTAGGTGATGCAAAGGGATGTGGTGAAGGAATTTTTGTAGTAGGCAAAATTGAGAACACTCCGACTACAATGATGGTCGACACAGGAGCTAGTGTAACAATTATTAGCTCAGATTTAGCAGACAGTTCAGAGTTAAAGGGGAAGTTAGATTTGAACCCTTCATTTGTAAATCTAACCTCTGTTAGTGGGGAGAAAATATCTGTCCTAGGGGAATGCCTAGTGAAAATATGTGTGGGAGATGTTACTGTGAATCATAATGTTTTAGTGGCTAACATCCAAAACGAATGTATTTTGGGTTTAGATTTCATGAAAGACCACAACTGTGATGTTCTGTTGAACAAAATGAAACTTAGAATAAAGGGGATAGATGTCTCTTGCTTTACATATGAAGCTTTGAATAAGCAATGTTGTAAGGTATTTTTGATGGAAACTATAGAGATTCCCCCTCTCAGTGAATTTATTGCCTCGGCTAAAGTGGAAAACCCATTATTTAATGACAAGATTACTTTGTTAAAGCCTGTGGCAAAATTTTTAGATAAACATGGTGTATTAGTTCCCAAGATTTTGGCAAAAGTCGAAACTGATAGAGTACCTGTCCGATATATGAACTTAGGTGATAAGAGTGTCAAAATTTTCAAAGGGACTGTTGTGGCAAATTTAAAAGATACTTCAGGGATCATTGAAAGTACTCCCCAGTCAATAAATGTTTTGACAAAACATGAAATTATAAAAAATGAAAACTTTCCTGAACATTTGAAGTCTGTGTTTGAGAATTCTTGTAAAAATATTGATCAAGAACAACAGCAAAAATTAAGAGAATTGCTAATAGAATTTCAGAGTAGTTTCCCAATCAAATTTTCTGATATGGCTAAACCCTTGCACAAATTGACTGAACTAAGTCATAAATTTGTTTGGGATGAAGACTGTCACAAATCTTTTGACAAGCTAAAGCGTGCTCTAACAAATTCACTTATTTTATCTGACAGGGACTATGGGCAAGGAGGTAAACCACATTGTTAGTTTAGATCCTAACAAAAACACTAGAGCTTAAAAATACCTGAAAACTGTTCTGTTACAACCGGATCTTGTGGTAAATCTGCTCTGTCCTTTGATATCCCTACAAAACAAACTGAAAATGTAACAAACGATGAAACTGTTTGTGAGAATAAACCAACATGGTTTTGAAGTAGCTAGATAATACGAATATTTAACATTTGATGATTGTTCGCATGAAATTTTGTTTTCTTCAACATTCTTGCGAAAATGAGAAGAGATTATTTGTGTTGCATTTTTATACAAGTTGATCTGTAAATATTTGATCTATATCTAATTATATAAATGCATTTATGCATTTACTTCATGCATGTGAAATATTGTTCAACTTACCCTTTACTTACCTTTGATTTTTCTCTTCGCACATGTCATGTTGTTGAGAGTCCCTCAGAATACGTAGATCCTATAAAATATACGGACCAGCAATGAAACAGATTGAATTATTTTGACGTGTTAATACTACACAGAATGTTTGACTGATGTCAATTTGAATTTGAATTGTGCAGTTGTTGTTTTTGCACATATGCCGCAAAACAACGCATGAATAGACCTGCTTATAGTCAGATCAAATGGAATATATATTAACGAGTATTTAAATTTACTTACTGAAGGTTGCATTTCGTCCATTTTTGCAAGTATATTGGTTGAAAATTGTGAAAATTCAGTGGCGATTCTTTTCTCAGCATGAGGATTTGACGTCACACCTTTTGATAAGTCGTACGAAGAGATTACGAAATCTACTTTCGTTTTGAAAATACGACAAGTGCGATGGGTTTATTGAAATTTGAGCATTGTTATAGATTGGATGTTATGTGTTTTTACATATTTGTTAATCTTTAATACAATTTAAGGTTTGCTTATGATAAAGTGAACTTACAGTGTAACTTGAATATCCCGAAGATGCCATTTCGAGATAATTAGTCGATCGAAATATTGAGGTTTTTGTTGAATGAACATTAATTTAGATTATTACATGATATATTTTTGTAGACATTCGAGGACGAATGTTAAATAGAGAAGGGGGCCGTGTTACGAATTTGGCATTCTCCACTATTGTTATGAATAAGTAAACAAGATGTTTCTTGTGATATGAGTCGTTAAAATGATGATTCGATGAATGATTGAATGAATTATATGTATTGACATTTATTCTTATTTATCTGTTATTATTGATTAATGTTATTTGGAATTTATTACGATCTGGGTGCAAATTGTTCACCATGTACCGAATTTCCTCCACGTTTTGAGGAATACGGAATGTAAATAAACCATTGACTGGTCTACAAATGCTTTTATATAGTACTGAATGTGCTTACCTTTGATAATTTGTATAAATAATAAATCCATTCATTGATAATTAGTGTAAAACCTTACAATTACACTCTGCTTTTCATACTAAGCGGTAAAAGATGTAAAGTACATTCGGAACACCTCTGATGAGTATAATAGTTAAGTGCATCCGAAGATATTCAGCTCTTTGACGTTATGGCGCCAAATCTCATGCATTGATCGAGTGAATGACGTCATAACGGGTGTAAAGGCTTTATATACGAGCTCCCAGCGTCTAACGGTCAGACGCCTGCGGTCTCACCCACGGAAAGGTCTACCTGACGGACCAACTCCGAACAAGGCAGTCTCCCCATCACAAAGGGTTCTGTTTTAGACAGAGAGACAAATTGACATGATGGGTAATTATTAACCTGAATTTGTTAGCAACGTTTGATTGCGTTATTCATTCATTTTACTCAGACACAAGTAGTGATCTGAATTCATCGTTATTGTTTACTGTTGAGTAGTATTTACTAGGGCACAAGAAGTGACCTGAACTTGATATTTATAACTAGTGGTTGGTTTGTTTTTATTTCAGGTGAGGACCGCAGAGCCAAAGAAGAGTATTTTTGTATGTTTATTGAATAAAATCTAATAAAATATTAAAAACAAATTATATCCTGTTGTCTTTCGTTCAACATTCAGATTAAGGAGCCCCACAATGTTACGCCGCTAAACATATAAAGCCGTAAGTCGTAACAATACTATGGATATGATTTTATACATCTTGTTGAGCGTTTTATCACCTAGGTAAGACTCAGGGATTAAGAAAAGAACTCATATATCAAACCTGCTAGAAGTATAGTCTTTTTGTTATTCATATAAAAAATAGCAAGGTAAAACAAGCAGGTGGGCGTATCATGCGGGAACAAAATGGATGGCTTATAGATGTGTTGAAAGATATATGGTGCAAAAATATTCCAAAATTTATTACATATAGCATAAATGCCATTATGAACAATCCAATGTCAAGTTTTATATCTTTACTATTTTACTTGTACATGTATTAAGATTTTGTCTCTATGCATTATCAAAATGTAAAGTCAATATAACAATACTTTATAATCATGTAATAGTAAAATGTTGTTTCACAGAAACTTTATAATGTACTTTTCAGTGCAGCAAAATATTAAGGACATACACAATGTAGTTTGAACGTCTTTAACCATGTACTAGTAGTTGAAGAGTTCTTAATACTTGAAGAAACTGTGTGCTATATTTTAATGTCTGTATATGCAGTGTTGCACATTGAACTAGTTTGGATCAAGCAATCATCTAGAATATCACGAATATGTTTAGAGATGTTTATACATTTTCTTTAAATATTCCAAGGATTTTTATCTATTGATATCTTTCAGTAAACCCTGGTTATAAGTAAATGCTGATTTTTTTTGTCTGTATACGTCATGATCACACTCTTAAATTCGTAATTTAAGAATTTCTTGAAAAAAGTCAATAAGTAAGGTACATTGTACATGTCCTTAATTTGTTTTTCTACCTTTATCAATATTAACTATAATCTTATAATATATATAATAAACACTGTGGATACATTAAGCACAATCAACCCTAGGCTGCTGTTGAGAGGAGCAGTTCAACAAATTTTGATATTGGACAAATGCTGGGCTATGATGATGATGTTAGTCCAATGTCCAAATGGACTCATTCATATCAGGTTTCATGAGGAATGTATCAAGGAGTCACAGTCTAGTTAGTAGAATATACCAGGGCGTCAGCGATAGTTTGAAATGTGGCATAATTTGCATAATAGAAAAAGCCCATTATGTATAAATTATCCCACTTTTCCAACTACTTTATTGCTTGATACTCTACTAACTAGAGAGTGATCTTTATATTGTCATTTCATTGTGAAAAAAGTTGTAAAATTAGATTAAAAAATGAATACTAATAGATTTAAATTACACAAGGTCTCCAATGTCAATTTCAATATACTGTATACAGGGTTATTTTCGCCCCGTGTTATTTTCACCCTTTTGAACTTGCAAACAATTTTACCCAGTTTTAAATTCGCCCATGCATAGTTCTGTTTAAGAAATTATGCTGTGTAATTTGAAATCGCCCAGTTTTAAATTCGCCCAATCAAGAAGAGGGCGAAAGGGGCGAAAATAAAACGGGGGCGAAAATTTCCCTGTATACAGTATGTATTCCCCGCCACTGACATCTAACATAAAAACAGCTGCACAAGATTTACATGCATAATAGGCCTCCTTACCATTTACTTTCAACTCTATTAACTTTCAGAGAAGTAAATGTATTGTAGTTGTCCTTACATTTTTAAAAGGATGGGGGTCTAATTTGAAATTGAAATTTTATTATTTTTTTTTAATAAAAATTAAATCTTGGGTTAATCAATAATCAGGGTCAAACATTTCCAGTGATAATTTTTTTAAGTTGACTTTCTTTACAAAAATTTTTTTTGAATAAGAGTTTGTATAATTATTTGTGAGCTCCAATACTTTTCATTTAGCAAGCAGAAAGTTCAAAAACAGTTTCTGACTTAAATTTCTATAAATAATGTAATCAACAAACAATGAAGTACAATTTTTAAACCACAAAAATTTCCGAAGAATTGATTACATTCAAAGAAAGAAAACTCAAATATTTTTGCTGTATAAAGCTTATATAAATTCAAACAGTAAACTTCTTTACACCACGGTATCTAATTAATTACTTAATCTGTCAAATGTAGTTTTTAACAGTAAATATGCAAAAAATATAGAAAGCATTGAAATTAACAGGTCTGAATTTAATTGGAAATCAGCTAGCTCATATTCATCACATCAGCAATAGCAATTGTAAAACAAAGCAAGGATTGTTGTCAAATATATTTATTGGGCTGCATCTTTCAAATCAGTTATAAATAGGACTTTGAATTTCAGTTTACAAGTAAAGTATTCTTGCCTACTGAGCATTTTGCCTTCTATATCCCTTTGATATAGTTTGAAATACACTGAAACATTACAACACCAGAGCACAACATTTCCCACAACATCTAGAGGACAACAGTTATCTGCCCCTTACCCATTATTTTTCCGAGGTTTTTCGTCGCTTTTTAGGACACTCCCCCACCTTTGGTAGCAAATAGGAAAAAAAATGTAGCTTTGTTTTATTCGTATTTTATTGACCAGTGAACAAAATATAACATTTACACTTTGTAATATATTCTCTAATTCTTCCCAGTCATCAGCAATGTTTCATTAACCTAGACAGTGTCAATTTGAATTTAAAAAAAAAAATTAAAAAAAAACTTTTCAGAATAAGATTTAAATTCAATTGTTTTTAAAGACTACTTGTTCATGTTGTTTAATACCTAAAATTTAAGAACCAAGTATAAGATTTCTTGAATGAAATCATATTCAGTGTCAAGAGTTATGGAACATTGTCTGAGGGCAGACTACCTTATAAAATCATTATCCTTCATAAAAAGCAGGAAGCCTTAAACAGTGATAGCATTGCTCTCTGTATAGACATTGTCTTATTCCATAGGAATTACATTTTACTTTTTACTCTTAAAATCTACAATTACATCTCGGGAAGATACATTCCCATGTCACAAACTACCCTCTACTGAAGAGAAGATGAACAGGTAAAGGTCCAGCAAAAGTTTCCACTGATGAAAAATGATTCCATTTTACCACAACATCATGCAGCAAAAAACAAAACAAAAACAAAAAGACAAAACAAAAAAATTATGCACCACAGCATTGGAGCAAAAAGAAGCCAGATCAGTCAAACGTCATATCATGTACTTAAAATATTCTTCAAGACTTGTCCATGATTCTAGACCAAAAAAAAAAAAAAACATTCTGTGCCGTTTAACATAAGTATAATGTACTATATATGACTTTTGACATGATCCATTTTGAAAAAAAATATATTTAACAGATTATGTCTATAAAGAACAAAATCATTGATCAAGATAAAATCTACTGTCAAACACAAACTTTACAGAAAAGTGTAAATTAATGTTCCTTACCATGCTTACCAAAGAAAAAAAAAGCATATCTACTTTGTTCAAAGAATGCAACATTTTTACCATGTTTACAGATTAAAAAAAAAAAAAACATTGCCCAATTTGTTTCTCTACTATTGATAATACACCGACATGCTGTGAGAATAAATTGAAAAGGAAAAGACACAAGTTGTACAGGAAAAAAATAAACAAAAAAAAATTTAAATGATATAAACATCCATCAAAAGTAGCACCAAGATCAGGGAACATAATCACAAACCAAAACAGTACAGAAGGGATTGGCATGCATCACACGGTTGCTAGGATACCTGAATGATCTCCAGGCTCCCGTGCAATGACCCATGACTGCCATTAGAAGATATGCTACTACTGGACTGGTACACATCCTTTGATGCATGACATGGCAAGTTTTCGTACACTCCTGGAGAATTGAATCTTTCTGGTCCCAAGCCACATCGCAGCTGGAATTTCCCAAACGGAGAACACACGGCCGCCTGGGATTTTCCGGACACGGTTTCTCCTGAAGCTAGCATATCATCCAGACTACGCGCCTTACGACTGGCCTCGTACACTTGTGTTCTGAACATTGCACTTTCCATCGCTGCTGTGATCTGTCGATACACATCCCGCTCCGTGTAGCGTCCCACGTGTGACTCCGAAGCCTTTGAGCGTTTTCCGTTTTGTACAAGATAGGTATCGGCAGAATCGTCCTGTGAGGTACTACTCGCTGAACTTGGTGATTCCTGACAGTCTGACCCAAGGTCAAAAGTCGGATATTTAGAGAATGCAATACTGTTTGGTCGTATAAGCGGTCTCTTTGCCCTATTTTCTTTCACTCTGAGCGTGACCTGGTGACCTAGCGGTGAAGTTACAGTTGAACTGCAGGTCGAGCTACTAGAGATAGGAGATGTCAAATCCACTGATTCTTTAGGATCTGAAGAAACATCCATTGAACACACAGTTTCCTTGGTTTTGTTTTCTGTTGCAAAACAAGGAGTGAAGTCAAGCTTGTGGAGAGAGGTAGATGGGAATTGTTGCAGTGGGGTTGGTTTGTCGGCTTTCTCTGGGATCGACTGACTGAAATGTAGGTCAGCCAAGGCAGCAGAGGGTGAATATATTGTCTGAGATGTCTGGTTACGAAGCTCAGAGGCTCTACAAGGTACACTCAGGGTTTGGGGTAAGGTAACTGGAGGGGTGGATCGTGTAAGTGAGGAGGGAAGGGCCGCCCCTGAGGTTTCACAACTCTTTGACTGAGACACGGAGGTGATGCTAGACAAACTGAGATCAAGTCTGGGTTGAGATTTTCTTGTATGTGAATCAAATGACATTGATGACAATGTATTTTCTGTCACTCCAGGTAACAATGTCAATTCGGGGTTACATGGACCAGGTAAATCCACACATGGACTAGGTAATTCCACACATGGACTAGGTAATTCCACACATGGACTGGGTAAATCCATTGCTGGCTTGTGTCCCTGATTCTTTTGTAGACTGACTGTTGACAGTGGTAAAGTGAATGATCTTGAAGGACTCTTTACCGGAGTGGGTGCACCTGAAGATGAAGATGAGGTGATTTCCAGGACAGATAAATTCTTCTCCGAAGAGACCAGAGGTGATATGGGTAGAACAAATGGACGAGATTTACTGGGCGTCTGCTCCGACTGACACCCCTCCTTCTGTGACTGAGATGTCAGTGGTAAGGAGAAGTTTCTCTCCTGTTTGAATTTTTTCTGCTGGTTAATAAAACTGTCCCCAGCATCAGGAACATTCACACTAGATAATGGTAATGAGAATGGTTTCGTAACAGCTGCTGCTTTCCCATCATGCCCTTGAGCAGACACTTCCTGTGGATGACTGGATGAGTCCTTCATGAGTGGATCAGAGTTGGCAGATTCGCTGGTTTCTGGCGACCCCGGGGAGAGAACAGGAGACAGAGGCAAACTGAAAGGCCTGACAAAGGTTTTCCCTGGAGATCGTGACAAAGGAGACACCAGACTGGGTGGTTTTGTCATGGGGGATCCCAAGGATCGTTTTCTGTCCCGGGAGGAATTAACTCCGTCTGAGGGAAGAGACACAGGACTTAATGATAAGGTGAAGGATCGGCTCACTGGAGACTTAGGGGCTGGGGAGGGGGATTTCCTCTTGCAGTCTTTTTGAATTTTTAGGTCTTGTTGTGAATTAGACAGTTGTCCATTGCCGATTGTTGAATCATCGAAGGGAAAGGGGGGTAACTCAGCACTAGGAGTCACTGGGGCAGGATCTGAGGGAGGGAGAAAATTACTACACAACAATCCAGAGTCACTGAATTTTTTCCTGTCGGGGGAGTCTGTCTCCATTTTCGATGCTTCACACTGATAATTGTCCCACGTGTCAGAATCGGCCAGTAACGGCAGGTTGTCGTTTGTGTCACGCTTCTGATCACATTCGAGGGAGCGAGGGGTCCACTGAGTGTCGAATGAGAATGGTTTTGTCACTTTGGCAATGGGAGAAGAAGGGCTACACGTTTGGAGATCCATGATGATAGGTGTGGATTTTCCGTCGCTGAGGGATCCCCCCGAGTCCCGCCTCTGTTTCACCGCCTCCTCTTCCTGCTTTATAAACTTCTCGTACTCCAGTAACTGACCCAGGAAGTTAAAGTTGGGCGAGATGGTGGGACGCTTGTCCTTCACGTACCTGTAAAATGAGACAAATAGGGCTGTATATAGTAATAGATGACAGCATGAATACAGTGAAACAGGCTTAAATAGCCAATTGCCAGGGAAGAGCAATTTTGGTTGTTTAAGCACTTTCTTAGTTGTATGTGTAAAGTTCATATTTTGAATATGTTTTAAACTACAGTTACTGAAAATTACTTGGCTATAAGCCAGAAATCATTATAAGCATGCGTGCTGTAAATATGCAACACATGATTTAAAATAATCTACAACATATAAAAATAAAGTCTTTACATGATATCATGGTACATGTTTTTCTTTGTTGGACTATAAGCACTGACATAATAATACCTACCTGTAGGCATCATCTGATGACATGTGTAGATACTTCATGACGTACGCTATGACATAATACCTACCTGTAGGCGTCATCTGATGACATGTGTAGATACTTCATGACGTACGCTATGACATAATAATACCTACCTGTAGGCGTCATCTGATGACATGTGTAGATACTTCATGACGTACGCTATAGCCAAAGTGGGGGACCTGGAGATGCCGGCCAGACAGTGTATCATCACGCAACCATTGGCCTCCCTCACCATATCTATAGAGAGAAAGGATACAGTAAATACAAATGTTAATAATAATAATACTGATTTAAATTTCTCTTCCTCATCATTATTAGACAAACAGACAGACATTATATATTATGACACTCATTTAATCCTGAGAAAACTAATCAGGAGGCTCACTGGAGCCTTCAATCAATACTCAACATGACAGTGTACCAGTTTACAGGTATCATGACAGTGTACCAGTTTACAGGCATCATGACAGTGTACCAGTTTACAGGTATCGTGACAGTGTACCAGTTTACAGGTATCGTGACAGTGTACCAGTTTACTGGTAGCATGACAGTGTACCAGTTTACTGGTAGCATGACAGTGTACCAGTTTACTGGTAGCATGACAGTGTACCATTTTACTGGTAGCCTGGTATCATGACAGTGTACCAGTTTACAGGCATCATGACAGTGTACCAGTTTACAGGTATCGTGACAGTGTACCAGTTTACTCGTAGCCTGGTAGCATGACAGTGTACCAGTTTACAGGCATCATGACAGTGTACCAGTTTACAGGTAGCATGACAGTGTACCAGTTTACTGGTAGCATGACAGTGTACCAGTTTACAGGTATCATGACAGTGTACCAGTTTATTGGAAACTTGACCATCTGCCAGTTTACAGTTAAGATACTGGCAACACGACGTGTCTAAACAAATCATTACATTCTGCTTTGATCAATATCATTTCTTGAAATTACAATAATAACAAAAAAAAAAAAAACTTCCAGAATTCTACCATCATAACAAACCATTAATCATTATATGATTCACATAATTACTGCTACAAAATAGTCTGTGTGACATTGTAATGGGAGATCTGTCATCATTAAATCATCTGTGTGTCTATAAGGCTTGTTTTCTGTGTTTAGGGTTGTAATACATGATCAAGATGACTGAAGGGAAAATTGTGACAAGTGGAAGAGTTATCCAGGTCACAATCTTCAATTAAATTCTGGATCTGTCGGCTTCTTTTGATATCCTTCCTCTACAAGCTTTTTTATTCACAGTATAATCCCTAACTAATCAGTTTCTCTAGTATACGACAATGTACTGGATTTTCCTTTACTCCCTTTGGGTACCCCTTTGACCTAGATTTTAAGATTATGCAATGGAACCCAGTTTCCTGGAAGACTGGGATATTATAGTACCTTGTGCAGACTCTGGCTGTATAAATAATATTGATTTCCACTGCTTTCAGAAACTCAACTCAGGGACTGTTTGTCCATACAAGTTGTAAGCTTATTAATATTTGAAGCAAATGAAAATGCTCACTTATGGACTCTGAGAGCTCTATAAGAAATTTATATGATATTAAAGCTTTCTGATATCTACTGCGATGTTATGTGTCAGAAACCGTAGGGCTCCCATTTTTAAAGTCTAATTGAGATACAGGAACCAACCAAAGGAACAATAAAGCTTTTGTAGAAAGACAGGAGAGAGTTAATCCTCATCAGAAATTAAATCAGGCCAGGACATCAAAATCTAATTATCACACCTCATAATTCAATATACTGCAGGGGGAAGTGGAGAGAAAATCTATTTTTTGGGGGGAAAAAGATGGCTGTCAATTTGCAGTAACACATCACACTAGTAAATTAGCCCTATCCATGCCTTAGGTGTTATAGGTTTATAACTGTGTACTGTGCAGAATTTTAAAGCTAAATTCATTGATAAAACTCTGAGGCAGGACTGTAGCTCTACTGGTCTGGATTATGTTGTTTTTTTTACATATAATTTTAAATAGCTGTGTAAACTTTATGTACAGTTATATTAACTGTGGCTTTATGAAGATAAGCTTTCTGTAACTTTTTATTTTTTATGGACTTAATCCACTACTGTAAGTGACCCCTTCATGGTATTTTGCCGTTGCTCACATTTAGCTCAATCAAGACTGACTTATAGAAACTGTGCGATTTTCCTGAAATGAATCTGCTAAAGTGACTAACTAATAGAATTGCCATGAACAAGGTCTATTCTTGGTAATTGTGAACTATCCATGTATCAACTAAACCAAGTCATGCTATGACCTACTAATATGAAATTGCTATAACCTACATATGCAATAATTCATGTCATATTGTGGATTTAATTGAGTGTGTATCTTATTGTTTGTGAATAACTTATGAACTTTCATGACCTACTTATGCACCTATCATGACCTACTTTGTAATTTATATCATGACCTACTTATTGACCTATCATGACCTTCTTTTGTGACTTTACCTATAAACTGGAATGCTTGGTGGAAGAATGGTAACAGCTTAGCACTGTAATTGTCGTTGACTGGAATGCGCTGGAAATGTCCCTCCTGTACATACGGAGACTTGGGACAGGTGATGCTGACATTTAGGACATAGGATATGTCATTTATCTGTAAAACATAGGATATGTCATTTATCTGTAAAACATAGGATATGTCATTTATCTGTAAAACACATTAAGGAACAAAAAATGAAACTAAATGGCACATTTAACCCCTTACATGGCATATACGCATTTCTAAGCATCTGACTTGAAAGACTTGTATAGTGTAAAAAACATTCAAAACTTCGTTACTACTGCAAATATCAGAATAAATCTTGCATCGTTGGAAAGAGAAAATAATTATGATAAAATAATACGCAGAAATGTTTTTTATTGGTTGTACCAGTTTTTTGCTAGCTTGTGTTAAACTCTGCACACTATTTGAGTGGTTTTGCTATTATTGAAATCAATGCAGGGGTAACACATAATATGTACAAATTTTTAATTCTGGTGATTACCTTCCAACACCATCCTAACCCCCAATGATAATTAAAAGTAGCTTGTAAAAAGATGTACAACATGCTCATAATTTTCGACACAATAAAATATTTTTTAATATATCTAACAAAGCAAAAAACAAAAAAAAAAAACAAGAATGAAACTCATTCTTGAATAAATGGAAATTTCAACATGATTATGGCATATCCCATTGCCATGGCAACCGAAATGACATTTTTACAATCATTTTCAGAAACTACACATGCCTGCTTTCAGAATATACATACATTGGTATATATATAGAAAAATTATAAGAAATACCCGAGAAAATGCATTGAAATATTAATTTGTCTAGAAATGCTTAAAATCTTTGCCATGGAAGGGGTTAAAGGCTTAATTATATGAAATACATAAAATTTAAATATTTCTATAGTTTAATTTTTTAAAGGACTAAATATTAAGATAAATTAGAGTCAATTTTAGCTCTCATAAATCAACCTTTTTAAATGTTATTTGAATAACAACTGGTTTGTTCATTTTTTTCTAATTTTGTAAAATATTTTACATTGAAGATTTCACTAGTGTATTTAAATGAGACAATGAAATATCAATGGCCATGCATGAATGGCACAAAAAAATGTTGCTATTTTACTGCAATCCAATGAAAAATGCATGACAAATGTGTCTTGTTCTCGACATTTTACCTATGGTTACTGGAAACAAATTGTCATATTTGTAAATAAATGGTACATGTATTTTGATCAGACTGAAAATCACAAATAAAGCTGCATCTATACAAAGTGAAACCTCAACATATAAAGTAAAATTAAGGTATTTCACTTTAAAGGTCCATTTGAGACACTTATCATATAAAGTTCTTTTAAGAAATAAATACAAAAAGTCTATCTGAGTGATAGAATGAAAAAAGTAAAGAAAAAATTAATAGGCCAATAATTTTCATCCACATTTAATTCATTTTTTTTAAAAGTTCTTACTGATTCTACATGCTATTTACTGCAATTTATACATATTTTAAAAGTCTTAAAATCAATACTGTTTAAAGTGTAACAATAACAAGTATTATAACCAAATCCCAAGAGAGCTTACAATTAAATTATTTTCAGATTTAAAGTTAAGAACAAAGCATTGTATAAATTAAACCAATTTTATCAGATGTGGCAGAAGCATTTACTTCTATATATATATGTTATTACAATGAGATCTCTTGGCCAAATAACAGGTGGAAATCAAACAATGACTAATTCCATGTACAGCTTAACCATGTTAACAATAAACAGTTTTCATCATGTGTTTCAATAAACTTCCTTATAAAATTCTACGTCATCAAATATTCACATAAAACTGTAACAGAGAACAAGATATTTAAAAAACACGGGATTGACAGATGAGTAATAACTGTTTACATTCTGTCACACAGAAGCATTTATTTATACAATGATGGCTCGATTACGTTATTTATTTCCTAAAGAACAGGGTCGCCAACTAGTACATCAGCTAACCTCAACTGCAACGTTATTTATTATTGACAAACAGTCCTTTATATTATATTTGTACATGCATCCTTCTTTTTTCTAAAATAAAACTGTTAGTTTTTTTTAAGTTTCACACACACAAAAGAATGGGTGGACTTAACGCCCTATTTTGGATCTTTTTGCGACTCCCCTACCAAGCTGTAAATGAAGTGAATCCAAAATATATTACGAGCAATGGAAAGAGCTACATTTACTTGGTTATATTAGGTGGAACATTTGTGCAAAAACAATGCCCTTTTGCCATGTATCAAAATTGAAGCAACGATACATGAGTGTTGTCTTCCGGAATTTGACATGTACCCGGAGTGGTTTTTATGTCACACAATCAATATTTATAGGAGGCGGGGCTATCGATCAACGTCATTGTTGACATCTCTCTCTATCCCTCTCTCTCTCTCCAAAAATTCGAGTACGTGTTTAGCATATTACTGTATAAGTCAGTATGAAATTATTTTAAATAATTGATGACACGCAAAATTAAAACAATATCTAATTTGCTAAATTCTGAAAACGGCAACAAAACACGCCCAAAGACATGATTTAGATCGAGGTCAGGTTGAAGAATACAATGTAACTGTTTTCACGAGTACACTCGCAGGTGGACATCACGTGATGAATTGTAATATTTAACAGGTCAATCGAAGACATAACAATGGAAGCGAAAAGTTTCTTCTGAACATGTTTTATGTTAAATTAAGGGTGAGCACACGTTTGTCGGCTCTTCTCCTTTTAAGATAACGTTATTTTGTTCAATATACAACTACAGTTTTCTTAAGAACAGACGACAAACATGTGCTGACTATGTATTCAGACGATGAAAAACGCGTGACCCTCATTATCTATTGATATTCAAGAAATCTTCAGGTACCATGCCTTCAATATTTATTTAGTTTACCTCGAAAAGAGCGTTTTAAATTCACATCCGTACCATGAATACACGGTAAATATATCGGGGGTTTATGTGATGGAAAAAAATAAACATTTTATGAAACTAAATTTACGGCATTTTTTCTGGCCAGTTAAGTCCACCCATTCTTTACATGTGAATTCTTGGATACATCCTATTGATCAATTGTATGGAATGTTTTAATAGCTTAAAAAAATTGAAAACTTGTTTAAAAACTCTTTTGTGAAAAAATGTTTCTTTTTTTTCAAACTTATAACATCCAGTTTTTACTAATTTAAATCACACAAAATACATATATTTTCATGATTTTGTTTACATGTTAGGAGATATCAGCATCACTTGTATCCTGTGTGTAATATTAATTATTAAATACTAGAGATAAAAATCTATAAAAAAAATATGAAACCTCTTCATAAATTGATCATTTAATTTATTAATAAATCAAAGTCTAATTAGCTTAGAGATCAGCGGCTCTTTTTCATTGGACAATGCCGATCTCCTGCATCAACTGACACCGTTACTATTAGTCAGGTCTTCGTTTGACAACCGAGCTGTTTTATTTGTAACATTGATCACTTTCTCTACGTGAGAACCAGTGTATTGATTGGTTTAGATACAGAGCTACTGTTACATATAAATCCTTGTATCTACTCGATAGCTAGAGCTACTGTTACAAATAAATCCTTGTATCTACCTGATACCCTGTCAACAGTACCATGTGATCTGATATTGACAACAGCACCATGTGATCTGAGACAACTACCTACACCAGTCACCTAATTTATATTCTTCAATCATTTATAAACCCTCTGATTCAGTAAATATGGACAATGGATTTTGAACATGATTTACATCTTCATACACCCACATACAGGCTCATTCCATATTAAAAATTAAATGCACTGACTAATAATTTTTATAAAATTTAAATCCATCATTTACCTTAGTATCAAACTACATATCTTTTTCAGAGAACTTATTTATTATTAATTCACTTCTGGGTATTTCTGAACCCACAACCATTAATCTCACTTGAGAAAAAAACATTGCAAATTGCCAAAAAAAGAAATTTTTCTTTCTAAAGTTTCAATGTTGAGCCTGTTATTGAAAATTAATCAATTCTTTTACATAAAATGTTTTTACAGTAAGTCCTTTGGACGAGAATTTTAAACAGCAAGTCCTTAAAGATTTCATGAAAATTTCTGCTTGAAAAGTCTCACTTTGTAAAAATTAAAACCATCAGGATAAATAACAGGCATTGTCATATCTTGATTTGTTAACTACACTGCTGAATTTATAAATTTCTACTTAATCACAAATAACACAAAACTGTGGTACTTTAGATAAGGGAGAGAACTGAATGTCATTACTTTAAAGGCTACAAGAGGAAAACTGTCCAGTTATATTTTAAGGAAATCTATTTTAATTTATATCTAAGGGAAATAACTTAATTTCTTGGCTCAATAAAAACAGAAGTCAAATGACACAATAAACCCTTAATTAATCCTATTAAGTGCAGTTAAAATGTTCCCCTAAACTATTTTTTTTTATTTTCAATTTTTTTACATCAACATGATCAATGTCATATTCCTCTCAAAAAAAGTCAAAAGGTTGCTTTTGACTATGGGTGAAAAAAAAAATGGTGAGTTGTTAAATGAGTTGTACAAATATGCATATAACAATTAATGAAGTTCTAATTCAAAAGAGGCCTAAACATTCCCTAATGTTATCACATCTGAGATAGAAAACTGACATGTATAGTTTCCTGAGACATGGCATCTGAGATAGAACATTGACCTGTATATTTTCCTGAGACATGGTGTCTGAGATAGAACATTGACCTGTATAGTTTCCTGAGATAATGGCGTCTGAGATAGAGAACATTGACCTGTATAGTTTCCTGAGACATGGCATCTGAGATAGAACATTGACCTGTATAGTTTCCTGAGATAATGGCGTCTGAGATAGAGAACATTGACCTGTATAGTTTCCTGAGATAATGGCATCTAAGATAGAGAACATTGACCTGTATAGTTTCCTGAGACATGGCATCTGAGATAGAACATTGACCTGTATAGTTTCCTGAGATAATGGCATCTGAGATAGAGAACATTGACCTGTATAGTTTCCTGAGACATGGTGTCTGAGATAGAACATTGACCTGTATATTTTACTGAGATAATGGCGTCTGAGATAGAAAACTGACCTGTATAGTTTCCTGAGACATGGCGTCTCTGTGTGATCCGAGATAAAGGAATGGGAGGATCCGAGTGGGGCCGATGTTGGCGACAGGCATGCAAGGCTGGGAGAGAGAGGTGAGGGGGGTACATTTGTAGTTGTTGCTGGACTTGTTCTCACACAGAGATGGGTGCATGGCCTGGAACGCCAAGTAACCGCCTGAAATATAGAGAGTAAATGTTAAACATGCTGTAAAAATTATTTTAAAAACAATTAATGGAAACAAGAACTGTTTAAGCGTTTTGAGTGTATTTGTCGATCTATTTGATAATTAGGGTACAATATATAATTATTCTAGTAAAATTACAAAATATTTATATGCAAACAAAAGTTTAAAAAAGTAAATTACTAAGTAAATTATTTTTCTACATATTATTAATAGTGAAAGGAAAAATACTAATATAAAAACCTCAATCTCATTTTAAGCTACCTTTCATTGGTGATAAAACATCCATTTTAAATATTACAAGCAGATCATTTATTGAGTGTCATGACTATTTTTTGATTCACAATCACACAGTAAGATAAGAAATCCACAACCAGATTCCTTTAATTAGTAACAGAGAGTAATTCATTAGTGACAGGGTGACCACTCAGCCTGGGGGCAGGCAGTCACTAAATGAAGGGAGGTGTATCAACCCACGTCAGTCCTAGAAACCCCTTACACACTTCACATCCTTAATACACAACAAAGGAATCAAAATACAGCAATCCCTGTGTTAAACTTCACAGCTGATTTTTTTTCCTTCTGCTAAATACTGACGTCACTTCTTAATAAATTACTAATACATGTATGTAATGCGCCTTAATCTCTCGGAGTGACTTGGCATAATAATTCCTGCGACTACGGTGAGGTCTTTTCACTGGTAATCAGATTAGGGTATCCGCTAAGATCCCCAGAAATCCGTCCACTGTCCCCACAATGCGGGACTACCCCTCACGCCGACCCTGAATTTTCCCAGGGTACTGTAGAAATCCCATTTTTTTGTTTGTGTTGGATCAATATGCCTGTGTTATGGAATGACTCATTCACTACTGGGAGGCCCTGACAAGGGGAAGAGAGATCGACGTTAATTATGTAACACAGCCTCTCACGCTGTGTTCGTATTGTACAGACACAACTTACTTAAAAAACTTTCAGTGATTTAAAACATCATAGTACAGATGAGCTCTTAGTAGCCAAAAGCAATTAACCATCATCTCATTTTAATATGTGTCATACTTTAATTAATTCCTGTACTTTTGTACATCCCTTTGTAATCAATAACATCCTATTGATTAGATTACAAAATTTCATGATGAATGCATGCAGGAAATGATTGTAGATGTCCGTTCTAATTAAATTAACATGTGAATTAGAGGTCACATTAAAGCTATAATTCATGCATGCACCTTGTTTTCTACAAATGAGAATACTAGTAGTATACAAGCTCTTTTTTCAGCATATTCAAAGAATTAATAAATTTTTTGTATGGTTATGTGTTACATACTCTAATAATCTGATAACACCCCCCCCCCCACACACCCTGTTATCCACCTCTCCTTCACTAGAATGATCATCACCGCCCCAGGGGATCAACGGCCTTAAATGACCTTCAGGGACTCCTGTATATTTCGTCTGCTTGATTTAGACAGGCATTACATAACTGGCACGTGGTGCAATCCTGAATGAATGGTGAGCTATTGATAAATATTTTCTTATCAGGGTTAGAGCAGATTTCAGCTCAGCGGGGAGGTAGAGTTTGCAGGTGCCCCCCTAATACTTCAGTCTCTAAAAGAAAGTGTTGGAAACAAGACACAGAGACAATATACTGGTATATAAGAAATTACAACAAGATCTTGAACCTCAGACATCCCCCCTAAACTGCACAATCCATCAACCTTTATCTAAAAATCCAAAATGATGATTGCACATTTACTTGTTTCTGAATACTCTAGTGCACTTGTACTGGCATACAAACACTTGTTAAAGATTCCGTTCTATCTTGACACACCATCAATGATGGGTAATGAGTTGTCCCTCCAATACAACTCCTGCACTAACTGCTCTGCCAAAATGACTAAACCCAGCCCCCCT
>PRKT01000877.1:136467-149547 GCA_003671525.1 Saccostrea glomerata | reverse complement strand
CCCCCTCCCCCCCCCCCCCACACACTTTCTTTTGGATAAAGAGCTTTTGTTTGTTTTTCAACTTAAATGTGCTGCAGTGAATAAAAACTGCAGCCTGCAGCATTTAGGTCAGATGCAGTTAGGAAGGAAAAGAAACCAAGGCTTCAGTGCAAGTGGTTCATTGTGATAAGATGTGTGTCTAATAATGCCTTTACAGGGACTCACAACCACTTCAGCCTCATTAAAAAATCTCCAGCTCTGCAGCAAGGTTACTCGTGGAAACTCAAGGTCACAAGAATTTGTATCTAAATCTACAAATATTTGCTGCAACTCAATAATGAACACGCACACAAAATGTTACTTTTTAAAGGGGCTGGGTGGTTGTGGCCATTTTTAGACTATTCGGTCAAATTGGATCTCCTTTAGAAGAAGAGCTCCATATAAAGATATAAAATGATCAAATTTGAAAACTAAAATTTATGAAATTTTTCTTTGCCAAATGATAGTTGTCAGCTTTAAGATATCATATCCCAAACTTAAGTTATATCTGGTGGTTAATAAAAAAATAATTTGTTGACCCCCTAGCCTCCTCAAGATATTTTTTGTTTAACTCATGTGACTATATTAACATAGAGATACTACATGCTACTTTTAATTCAAATCATTTTTCCCTGGATACATAGACATTTAATTATGATACTACACTGATGAATTGAGGAAAAAAAATCAATGGATAAAACAGATGAAAAATTCATTCAGCTTTTACATCTGACAAAGTCAATTGAGATCGTTTTATTCCCAGTCCTTCCCCCTCAGGTTTAAATCCATTCTCTTCAACAAATAGTGATAAATGCATCATACCACCTATAGGTATAAGTACTTATGGATTTCATAAATAATCCATATCATACTGTTATCTTCTGCTTCTGTGACTAATACAGCCCAGCTGGGAGCCTGGTGATTTCAGGACCAAATCTATTCGGACAACTTAAACACCCATAAACTGACCACCAGACTACTGGGGAATCTCTCTCTCACCCCCACCCCACCCCTTGAGTCGTAAAGCCTCCATACTACTGACAGTAGCTTCAGATTTAGTTGTTCCCAATCATTAACCTATTGATTTAATCAAACAAACAGATAAGCTAGTTACTGTCATCTCTACGACAATATCCTGAAGGATTATGTCACACTGTTCGAGTATTTTATTTAAGGAAGCATTCTGGACTTTTCTCTTTTATATATTCATCAAGCTTAACAAATTTCAAGCTCAACTTGGATCTGGGCATTCTCAAAAGGAGAAATTTGTTAACCCCCCCCCCATCAATAGAAATTGAAATACTAATGAAGAACACATTCCATATTTGTACCCACATTACAAAATAATCCTTTTTCTAGGAAATGACTTTTGGTCATGGAACTAAGAAGCTAATGATGAAAGGAAATTCAAAACCTTAGGGGGGCTGTCCAGTTTAATGCTTCACAGGCATGACACCTGGTGTGTTTGTAAAAACTATGTTCGGGGATATTCCTCCCTCTATAATGTTCTCGCAGCATGAAATCCGATCATATCTCCACATCCCCTTATTGTGATGGATACCAGGTAACTGGGGACTAGTTAATGGACTATGACTCACAAACATACACACACAGTGACAAAGGACTTTAACAAATCTAAAGAAATACAATAAACTTCATCATTGTCAAATGTATCAGCCCAATACAATACCTATAATGTCCTTGTATTGGAATACTACAAAGAAAAACCCAAGGTGAGAATTTGAACTTGATGCCTACATACCCCTTGATGCATTTTACCCCCTGTAAGTTCTTTCTTACAATTCTTATGAATCAGACGAGAGATTAAGAAATACACCAGATATTACATAACGCACAGTCCCACACAGAGAATTAAGGAGTCTACCCTCTGCAGATGACCTAGTTTCTTTAAGATATTTCATACCCATATCTTCCAACATGATAGGGCATACTTCATCTTTCAAATGACATTAGTACTTGTAAGTTCTAATTTTTAACAGTGGTGAAATTCACATTTTATATTTATACCATATAAAATTCCCAATTTGAAGGGTATTGGGCATTTAAACCACAGTTTTGGAAATCATTAAAGGTAATATAATAGGACAAATGGGAACTTCCCACAGTCCATTTATCTATTTATAGCCAGGGGAAAACCCCAAATTTCTTGCTCAGGATCTCCTGAGAAGCATGTGACTCTAAGATAAGGATTATTTTACACTGTTATATTAAGGCCTGTGGAGCCATCTGTTTCAGCCTGCTGAACTTCTAGGGTTTACAGAGAATCAATCAGCTGTGGTTGGCATACCTGTGGTCTGACCTTAATCTACCTGTTTCTCACCTGAAATCTCTAATCCAGGTGTAGTACTGTTGTAGTCTGGGAAGTTCAGGGCCGGACCAGATTAAGCAATACATTAAACATTACACAGCATTTAAACAAGAGCATTCTTTCTAGGGGACTAACAAGACAAATATTTGTGATGACTGTACAATGCCTGGTCGGGATAGTGCTGTTTTTAATCCATTAGAGGTCGTACAGTGATTAACACTGGCCACTGTGTATAATGTGACAAGGAACCTCAGTCATTTCTAAGATTAGTTCTTACTCAGAGACTGGTATAAAATGGCTCTACCGAGTCCTTATTTAGTCTGCGAAAACAGCATGAAGAATTTTAATCATTTGTCTATTTTTGTAGATTGTGTCACCACAAAAGTAAGCTATGGATGTTAATTATATCAGTTTTTCACCCAGTAATGACCTTAATTAATTGAATTACAAATTCTGAATCAATGGCCTTTTTCTCACAGTTTTCCTTCACAAATCACCAGTGTGATTAAAAATTATGACAAACAAAGTATAATTAATGAGAATTGGGGATGAAGACATATGACAGAACTCAGAACGGCAGACAAGGTCATTTTAACCCCAGTAAAACAGCGTATGAAGTTAACCCTGACTACGGCGTGACTGTGTTTAATTAAACAACTCCAAAACAATCAATGACTCATCTCTACTGAATTTAATGTCAGGGAATACTTGCTGTCAGTAAAAAAAAATCACTTTTCTTCTAGCACACAAAAGTAATATTAAAACTTAAAATAAAAATAATTTTAATAACTGAATTTTTCTTTATATCTTGTAAAGTAATACATGTATGTATATAGAAACTTTTAAAAATAAATTTAAATAACTGCATTTTATTTTTTTCTTGTAAATTCATATAGAATTCCTTTGAAAGAAAGATCATGCCCATTACAATAATAAATGGTAATTCATAACCCTTTATAAATCAAGCATTAGTTAATTATGTAAAAAATTATTTTTTTTTTTTTATAAAAGTCACTTTTCAGTTTCTATACCCAGATTTATTATCGCTTAAAACAGTAATTGCATAGGACTATTTTAGAGTTTTGGGATCCACACCTGTAAGTTCTTGCCTTTATAAGTAGAGTTTTGGGATCCACACCTCTAAGTTCTTGCCTTTATAAGTAGAGTTTTAGGATCCACACCCAATTCCTCTTACCTTTGAGGAGAGATACACTGTTAAAGGTCGTACACATGACAAGTTTCCTCAGCAGAATGGACAGGAAGTTGTCGGCAGTCAAGAGTTCCGGGGACTCGGTACACTGATCGTACACAATCACATCCGAGTACTCCTCAAGGTCAATGTGGCAGGTCTGGGTCACAAGGTCACGGATGTGAACCTGAGAAAAAAAACACTATAGTTAGGGATACAGAGTAATTTTAAAAAACTTTGTAACGAAAACAAAATTTGTATTACGGTATTGTTGACGAAATTTAATTTCAATTTTCCTCGACTTTGACCATAAAAAACTAATTACCTCAATATAATGTAATGTTCAATGTTAATGTACATACTATATTTCTTGGAGAAACACTAATTTAAATGCAGGTGACCTTGCTAATCACCAGCAGGGGATTTTCTTAAACAGAATGCCTGGTAAATATCACTCAAACAAACTTGTTAATATAAAAAAATCATTTTTCATTATGTACGGTGCACAATTAGACTTTAAGTACAACAAATACAAGAATTTTAAGAATGATACCCTGATAAATCCAGTCCAACTGTATGAAATTAAAATTGTCCAAATATCCTTAACAATAAGCATGCCACACTTACATTAATAATACATGTGTTACATCTGACTTCAGAATGTAATTAAATGTCGCATTCCGTAAACATGGTAAAAGAGAATTCATCACTGGAGTGTGACCCTCCCACATTCCATTGATGAAAAACTTCATAACTAATAATGAATCAAAATCATGTGGTAGTGTACTGCTACACAGCTCTGAATCAGATTCTTTGTCAGGTCATACAGGTAAACACCTGTTCTCACCTGTAGCAGTGCATCTTTCATCTCTCACCTGGTATTCAATACAATAATAAGGTGCAACAGGTATAAAAACAAAGGAAGGAGAAATTATGTACATCAATAGATATTTCAGTACCTGTCCTAGGTTACAATGGTTGATGTTAAAGGTTAAGGTACTGTGTCAATCAATGAATTGTTACCTCAGACAATTAATATCAGCTGACTCTTAGTTAATGTACAGCTGACCCCTGTACCCCGAGGTCCGGATTATAACACGAGGCTGACAGGTCGAGTCCTGACACTGGGATTATAACACCAGTTAAATCATACAGGATACATACTGTTACAGTGGCTTCCTTATTGACAGAGGTCAACATATGTCACCCTGTTAATGATACCAGCAATTTAACTACAAGCTGTTCCTGTGTCTACTCCTTTGTTTATTTTGCGTCAATGCAGTTAAATCTACTACATTTAATCTAGCAGCACTGCTGATTAATTTGTCTCACTAAAGTGATGACAAATACGTCACTCTGCTGAGTACCTGACCTTGACCTTGAGTTGTTACGGGAGCTACCATGTGCTATATATATCTACAGTAGGTTTATACATCTGAGACATCCTCCTGCCAAAACAAGCCATTACATAATGATCAATGTACCTCCCCTTCCTACGGGAGGCAAGCTGATTCAGATTTAGACTATATCTGGACATTCTTAACAATTGTTTGTAATAATTCCTAATATATATGTTACTCACAAACAATTTGGAAGGATGTAATTATACAGTATCCTGAATGATGATAAGACCTTTATGTACCAAACATGCCAAAGGTTGCCTAAAATCATTCGACCATTTGGTCTTCCATTTTGGAGATGTTTAAAAATCAATTTTTTCTTAGATTATTAAATACTGAAAAAATTATTACTATTTAAAACTTTCTATCCCTCAATGTCAACCCCAGCCAGGTAGTTGGATTTGAACCTTGAATCAACTCACAAATAGGATTAGGAAACTTCCATAAAGAGATCGGACAAACAAATTCCTGTTCTCCATGAAAGTTAAAAACTCAAATACTGTACAACTCAGCCCTAGTATAATCAACCAAAAAAATTCAAGTCCCAGGACCAAATAGACCAATAATTTTTTCATTGAATAATTGTTCCTAAGAAATTAAGAGATTCTACAGTATCCCTATGAATTTAGTCCTTTTTATTTACATGGCAACTTCCTGAACTCCTTTTTCCTCCTACTGGGAACTTGTCAAAAAAAAATCCAACACCAAAGGAGAAAGTCCAAAGTTCAAAGACTTAAGAAGACAACACAGTTTAAGACTCTGCAGTTCTTATCGATTTTTGCCTCTTAATTGTGATTCAATTTTAAAAATGTGTTTCCTCCAAGAAAACAATAGCTATTAACTGGTGAATCATCACTAGGAAAAAGAACTGGGGCAGTGTACTAGTGAAAGCTCACAGCCTCACAGAAATCAAATCATCTTGGAGCGAGTGAAGAAAACCAAACTGATCAGGAAAATTTGTCACCATGCTCACAAAAACAGGATGTTCCTAGACATAAAATCTGCTGTGTTTTTAATGTTGCTGATTTCATTACAAGGGATGAATTTTATTTTAGTTCTCATTAACATTTTCAGATAACAATTGCTCTGAGCCTTGGGGAACTGCATCAGATTGAAAATAGATTTCTTGAATTAGATATTTTGTAAGTTAAACCTACAACTTGACTACAAAGTCTATTGTATTTAATTAAATCTGTACAGTAATTAAGATAAGTTTCTGTAATTAAACCCACAGACAAACTATAAACTTTAAAGTCCTTCGCAAGACTGAAATATGAGATCTTCTGCCTATTGAGGTACTAACATCTTAAACTTCATCAGAAAATGATATATGATGTTAAGTAGGGGATGTGATTATATGTAACTAATTAACTAGGATTAAACAGATTACCTGTCAGAATCAGGATCAATATACCTTAATTAGACAGGTAGAAGGATTTGACTCTACGAGGGGCACCTGCTATAGGAACAGCTGTATGTCTTACACAAAAATCAGCAGACATTAATTTGTAGGACTGCATGGTCAATTCAGAGTTTGTTTACAGTTTTACACAAAAGTCTTTATACTGGACAGAAAACGGCCATTTGTCAGTTTGACAAGCTATAGGGTCATGACCCCTGACATGGACAGACACTGACAGGTTATAAGTTCATGACTTCTGACATCAGGGTTCGACATTAACGTTAGTCTGTTAGTCTCAGACTAACACATTTTCATTCGGACTAATAAAAATTGTAGGTAATTAGTCCGAACGGACTATTAAAGTTTTCTGGGGGAAAAAAAAGAATTAACCGATGTTCAAATTTTCGACAACTTTCACTGGAAAATCCCATAATTATTTTTAACTTTGTAGCTTCTTGGCGAGAAGTTTGGTAATTCTGAGTCAATTCGGCGCTTAATGTAAGGACTCATTGGAATGAAATTATACATTTTAGCGATCATGATTTAGTATGACACATAAAGAAAGATGTCAGATGTTAAGATGATGTAATCATGTATAAAGAAAAACGAATGAAATCGGGAATACGATCGTAGTTCCTGATAGTGTGATTTCAACAAATTCTAGGTATAAACATTTCATGTAAATGCTTTGTTTATTTCGAAAAAATTAGAAAAAGTACATTGAAACATTAATTTTATTTATTCATTTTTATTTTTGACGGACTAATAAAATTGCCCACGGACTAGTTAAAGTAAAGAAGCACTAGTCCGGCTGGACCAAAGCCTAAAAATGTTAGTGTCGAACCCTGGACATGGTCAGACATTGACAAGCAATAGGGTCATGACCCCTGATAGGTCAGGCACTGACAAGCTTATAATAAGGTCATGACCTCTGACATAGACATTGACAGGTTTCCTGGTCCCCTGAGGTAGTCACTGTCAGACATTGCTAGCTGAGACTATCCCCTCTGAATCATCCGCACATTGTGCACTATATGTCATGCTTAGACTTTGTTTATACCCAAAGTTTGTCCAGGATTTAAATCCCATTTAAAAAACAAATCTCCCATCCTGATATCCTGATTTCCTGTAAACTTATTGCTTTATATCCTGAACTGTTGTTTCTTCATTGTAATTTGTGTAATCAGTACCTTTGAAATCTCATTCATCATGCCAAAAAATTGCTTAAAGCATTAAGTACACACAGAAATGATTCACATCATGGCTAGGGGGTACAAAGATTTTTCATAAGAAATCCATAATCCTTCAACTTTAAAGGCCAATAGAATAACAATTTTAAAATGAAAGTACCCAATTACTGGTAAAAGTCAACAGTATTTTCTTTTACACATTAATTAAACATGATTAATATATATTTCTTTCCAATAAAAGTGAACATAACAATTTGAAGTTGCCTTTTTTTTGAGTTTTAAGCAGAGAAGTTTGACAGACTGTTGAGTTTTGTTGATGTAGACCCATTAATACCCCGGCACTAGTACATGTAGCTCACAAAGGCAGATCCAGGGCCGGTGCACCCAGTATGGCCCCACCCATTTGAATTTTTGTATATAAAATTTCATATGTTCATTATCCTATAATCAAGGAAAAAACATCTCTTATTTGTAAGAATTTGTCAGCTTCCTGGATCCCCACTAGGGCCTTGCTCTAGACCCACTGAGGGCTTCTGTGCAGCCCCCTGACCCCCCTTCCTTCTACTGTGCCCCCCCCCCCAACGGTATACGAAATTCCTGGATCCGCCACTGGCTCGGTTATAGAAGTCCTAATTACCTTGTCCAATTGAAGCCTCCGTTTTACCAGTTTAGAGCAGCAGAGATTTACAGACTGTTGAATACGTGAATCATTGTACTCCAAAAATGACCGACTGTCAATCAGCAAAATCTGAAAAATAAAACATTCTGTCAATAAAATTTCCTTTTTTTTAGACTTATGTAAATATAAATTTTCTTTTCTTTAGATAATGATGTAAATTTCAACTGGTTACCCCAAGATCCCTAAATTCATTAGAAGTTTCCTACGATAAACAAGATAAATTTGTCATCAAAGTTAACATGCATGTTAAACATGTTCAAGAGATTATCTTATATTTATTCGCAAATTTTGTTCTATTTAACCTAATTCTTTTTTGTTGATGAATTTAAAGTTAAATCAAGTTGAACTGAAGTAGAATGGACTAATCAAACCATGTCCCAGAAACCATATACGATAACTGACCACTCATTTTAGCTCTGTTCTGTGACACTAATACAGTTATGACAAACTCGTAATCCCAGAGTCATGAAACTTATAAGGACGCCCCAGAGAAACTAATCGAGCGATGCTTTATGGTCTTATTGTAGTACCAAAGGATCAGCCAGATTCTGGTTGCTAGGTGATAAGAAGGAATATGCAGATTTTATTGGACAATTAATATGATTGGTCAATAGAAGCTGTTGACTTAATTACCAGAGTTCCTTGTTCATAGTTAACGAGGCTTTACTTATTTCCATGACAAATAAAGGGGGGAAAATCCTGTTTGTTAATTATAATGGAGACTAGGAGGAGAACCTCAATAAAGGTTCTGACACTCATCCAATTCTGATTTTCTTACAATCCGATACAACATATTCTGCTGGGTTGACTTTGAAAAACTGGTGTTCAATTAGTACAACAATTATGGATTAGCACACACTATCTCCATAATTAAACTGAATTTAGTGAGTTGAGAAAATGAAATCATTTTATATTCTGTATTTATAATTTTTTGTTGAATTGAATAAGTTTGTTTAGTACCCTAAATTCAAATATGTTAATGAGAATATTATACCTAGGCATTAGGAACCTGACTTCATAAAAACAATTCTGTGATACCAAACACACAGAAATCACAGACTTGTAGTGTAAAGCAATTTTACAATTCATTGAGCTTACACTTGGATTTCTGCCACAGTAACTTGACCACATGGCATATATATCATGTATATCTACGATGTTTAGTATATGATGGGGTGAGTTTTCAGTAATACTACATATCCCACAACTATTTTATGAATGGAGTCTTTAGTCATACCGGGCAGCATTAGGGCCTGATCACAATCTCAATGCTCAATGCCATAAAAATATGATCACTGTATAGGAACTTGTCAACAAACAATTTCCAAGTATCTCTGTTTAATTATTAGCTCAGTCGATAGGGCACCTGACTATTAACTGGTTCCCTTATAAGTTCCATTCCAGCTATGGATATTTTTGTATAAGTATGTTGCTTCTTATCATGCTTATTGGCAATTTATTTAATATGATCAATGACATGCCCTTTAATTCCAGTCACTTGCTTGATGTAATTGAAAAATCTAGGAATTAACCCCAGGGTTGAGATAAGATATATAAATACTCTGTGTCACCCTTATCCCTTACAGTAAACAGGTGAGTAACCACCGAATAAACAACTGGATCGTGTCTTAGTACTCACCTCCTGTATCTCTGAAGATGATGCAATTACCACAGCAGTTAATTATCATTAACATCAACAAACGTAGTAACAACCTGATAACACCCCCCCCCCTCTCTTTCCGATGAAGCTGGGACTGTACAACATGTACAATGTCGATTTAAATTATATGAATTATTTTGAGTCCAATTCTACAACAAACCCTTGAAGCTGGAATGCAGCTGACCTAGCATGACTTATTTCATAAAATGAGGATACATTTATCATTCGATCTGAGCATCAATCACTCAATGAATTTTAACAATTCTATTGTACCTGAAAAGTTACTTTTCTCATCATGTGCTCATATGATCACTTTGATCATATACAGTTAAATACTGTGAAATCACTAATTTTCGTGGGGGTTTAATTTTCGTTGTTTTCGTGGTTTGTAGAGACCCACGAATTCATGTCCACCACGAAATGTAAATTTTCATATGCACAACTACTATAAAGTTCTTCATCCACGAAATCATATCCCCACTAACCAACATATTTTCCTTCAACCACGAAAATTTGACCCCACGAAAAAAATATGTGATTTTACAGTATTTACATTTCCAATGTCTTTGTCTGAGATAAAATTACCAATTGTAAATGTAATTGATTTCCTCATGAATGTTTTGGCGCGGTTCCAAAAAAACCACATGCAGGGCGGGACAACACCTAGAGAGAATCAGGCTTGGAGCCCGTGGATTGGCGGAATCAAAGCATGTAAATATAAGGAATAACTGTCAGATTTTTCAAATTCATGAAGATGATCAATGGATTGGCTTGTGTGATAATTTTATGCATAAACGCCTTCGGCGTTTATGCAAATTATCACACAAGCCAATCCATTGATCACTTCATGAATTCGAAAAATAAGACAGTTATTCCTTAAATATATATATTGTCTTATATAGGCTGACATATGAAAGAAATGCTTGTTACAGTGGACCTTCAGATATCAGGACGCCAGATTATACGGAAGCTTCAGAATCCGGACGAAATTCCATCGGAACAGAATTTTTAAACTTTATTATGTCCTGTTTAACTGGTGATTCAGGTATCCGTATGTTTCACATATCCGGACAAATTGACTGTGAACCAAAGCGTCCGGATAGATGAGGCTCCACTGTACATGGGTATGATCTAATGCTGCACTTAACATTTTAGGATTTCAGTTTTGTATAGCGTCTGACTTTCCACCCTTAGTTTTGTCAGAATCTATATCTAGGTATGACACATCTGTCCTGGATTTTCACATCAAGGTGCTGGGTGATTATAATGCTAATGTGTCATAATGGATGCAATTTATCAAATGCTTTAGAAAAAATTAATTAAATGTTTTTTAAAAAACGCCTAGTGGATGTACACAGATGACAATGTTTCCAATATATGGAAACATCAGACTTAAACTCATATAGAAAGCTTTGATTGACTTCATGGAGAGCATCTATTGACTCTGACCTTGACATCAGCCTGGTAACAGTGGGTACATCATTCCCACATTGATTGTGTACCCTTATTGTCAAGCAAAATACTTCTCCACGATAAATGCTGCAACAGTACTACACCACAATTCTATACAAGCACCAACATTTAAATAACCAGGAATGTTAGAGATTATAAATATTACATAAGTACGCTTTATCTCAACAAACTGCTATTTTTTTTATTCGTTATTATCATTGTCAGTGTTTGGATTCTGTCAGGGCGTCTGGTGAGTCATTAGGACCCCCTCAAACACTCGGGGTACAAGGTACGCGCGACGTAAAACACAACAACTGACATATTATACAGGTGAGATATCTACAGAGGTGAGATACTAGCACATTGGACCATAGTGATGACAGAGTCTCTCTAATTCTAAAACAAAAATATATACAGGTGATCAGCAAAACATTTAAAACTTAGCAATATACAACATGTACAAGTGTTATCAGAAAATGAACATGAGAAAACTTTGTGTCAATTAAGCCATTCTGAAAAACTCTCATATATAGAGGTTATATCAAATAAGGAAGAGTGTTAAAATGACCCAACAAATCAACAATAATAATTTTAGTATTTAAAAAAAATCTTCCACTGGTATGAACTTTATTATGCCAGTTTAAATGTAATCCAGCCTGCACTATATAAGAATACTGAGAACATTGATGGAATACAGTGTGTTAAGCTAGGGGGTCAATCAAAGAACTATAGCTGACAACTAAGACATTGCATTAATGACTATAATAATGACTCAGCTGTCGTCAAGCTGCCCTTTTTTTTGTTTTCTAAGTGACAACACAATGCTCTTTCCAAATGACTTCATAATTGATTTCCACATCTTCATTAAAAGATAATAAAAGGACATGTATTGACTATAGTACTGAGTTTCCCCCTGTTCGACCTTCAGAGATGTAGCAGTACGGGTCTTCATGTCTCGCTCTCCGAGACTTGCTCTTATATTGTGGTTCTAAACTCCAAAGTCATTGATCACTGGTAATAATAAAAATGAACACCTAGAAGAACACGGAATGTCATGGGCCGTTGACATATGACGAATTCTCATGTAACAGGGAATGTCATGGGCCGTTGACATATATGACGAATTCTGATGGAATGTCTGGAGTCACGCTTCACTGGAGAATACAAGGTGATGGGGGGGGGGATATGTCAGTCTTGTTCACTCTTCCTGAACATTATTTTTTTTTTTAATTTTCTACAAAACCTTCGCTCCTAAGACATAACATAAATACACGTATACTGCTCTCATGAATTTACTGCATTTATTACTCAGCATTATTTAGCAGGTCTTGAAATTCTTGCCTACCGGAAAAAAAAAATTAGTTACACGTAAAAAAAAACAAAACACAATGCGCAGATAAATGTGTTTCTGTATTTCAAACACTTTTAGTTATTTTTCTTCATCATTGCTGTTGTGTGCCTTGGATAATAGAGTAATTCTTTGAGCCTCTGGCACACATAACACAGAATGAGTCACCCCTCGCCCTGCGTAATAATCCATCGGGAGTCAAATAAACTCCAGGCCATTCTAAGGTTAAATTCTTCAGGAGAGAGAACAAACTTTTCCAGATATATATAGCAAATTATCCAATTTATTGAAAACATTAATACTTCTATAACCTGATAAGTTAAGCTGCATTTCAAGAGTAAGCTCCCTTGACCATTGTCCCCTTCCCCTTAATTCAAAGCTTATGTGAATCTCCCCCAGAGTGATACAGAGCC
>PRKT01000877.1:116412-136449 GCA_003671525.1 Saccostrea glomerata | reverse complement strand
CCCCCCCCCCCCCTCTTCCAAATTGATTCAAAGGTGAGAGAGTCATGAGAGTGGTGCGGACAAATATTTAATAAATAAAGTGCTTTGAAATTATCAATATTTCTTGTTTTGTAAACATAATAGCTCTCATTAATGAAAAAAGTGTTAGCCCTGAGCAAAAATCATTACTGTGGCTAAATTTACACAGTGTTAACATAATATTTTACTGAACGGGTCATGTGTATGACGAATTATTGGACTTTTTAACATTTGATCTCATGAATAAAGTCTGGATTTTACAGTTAGGTCATCAAAATATTAGGAACTAATGTACTTTACACAGTTTTGTTCATCATTGTTTATATGATGTTCATTCATTTTAGAAAAATATACAATAATATATGTTACATGCAAATGCATTTTTGACATCTTTAAAATATCAAATTAATCAATATTTACAGATACATGTATGATGTACTTCTTTGATCCCTTTGGCTAGATAAAAATGCAAAAAATACATATTTAAAGATTGGTTCAACTGTGAAAGATATTTCTTTTATTTAATTTATTTATTTTTTTTTTTTTGAGAGGGGGGGGGGGGTATCGTTTTCCCATCAATACAATCAATTATGCTCTGCTAAAATTTGTAAACTCATCACATACCGGGTATCATCATTTATATATAAAAACATCTGCCTACAGCGCCTACTGGTACACTTGCTCATGAATATCATAAATAAAATTCAGGTATAATCCTGCATAATTCTAATTAACAATTCTGATTTTTTCCCCAGTGCAAACATGTTTTATAATGCATGAAATTCCACATTTCTGTCTTCACTAGAATTCATTTCTGCATTTTCTGTGGACATTATAGTTATACATCAGTGTACATGTACTAATAGAAACATGCAGCAGCAAATATGTGTTTTAATTTAAGTGACTTTTTCAGGTCTCATCAACATGATCAACATGAATAAAATGCAAGTTGCAGAAAATTAATTTCACTCACATTTAACATGTTTAAAACTCCTCTGTTTCAATGAAGAGATTATGTTTTACTGTAACATTACAAGACAGTGTCTCATCTGGTCCCCTACTGGTATTGGACGTGGGGCAGGAAGGGGGGGGGGGGTTAGTGCTTATTTAAATATACTATGATATACAGAAAATGAACCCCTCTTTTAAGGACTGCCTACCTTATCCAGGCCATTCCTCAGGAGTGATGCCAGGACATCCTGATCCAGTAAAATCCAACCACAATCCGGACTGGCATCTGATAATTCCTCACACTGTAAACTCTCCTCTGATCCGTCTCCGTCAAATTCGCTACCGACTACCGGTCCAGTGTGATTTGATAGGTCCATCACACTGTTGGTCATTCTGTTACCTAGGCAACAGGTGGTCTGGTTGTCATGGTTACCAGTGTCCGGGACACCACTATCTAGTCACTGCACAGTCCGATGGGACTCTTCACCCATGCCACCATTTGGTGTAATAGTTTTTGACTTCATTTTTTTTTTTCAAGATTCACAATGCAGTCCTTCGATACTTCCTGCAAGAAGAATTTAAATCACTCAATTACAACATAACACACTTCCTTGGAATTTAAATGCACATGTTTTACTTGACTGCTCAGGCATGACAAAGAATTCTTATACATTTTTCATTGACTGGAATTTCCCAAACACATTATGACCACAGAATTATTACCTTAAATGAAACTAAGATCATTTAATTTTTTAAAAAATTAAAACCCATGTGGACAATGCTGAACAAACATAGGGCTTTAACATCAGTGCTGAGTCACAGGGCCCCAGATAACGGAGACATTGTAAAGCTAAACATTGATAAAGCCGTGACTCATGACAAGACAACCCTACACTCAAGTCATGTCGCTTTCTCTAATTTATTTTTCACTTCATTTAATTCCAACTTTTAACAGTGATCAACCAACTTTTAGTGGACAAGTTGAAGACTTCAAATCTAATTATTATTGTGCACATTTAAAAAAATTGTCAGATAGGGACTATTACCATGATTACAAGTAATGATTTATCATGGAACTCTTGTTTCAATGATTTATTTTTCTATTTTTTTGGTTTTGTCTTGATCTTTTTTGTCCATCATAGAGCATACCTTATCCTGTGCTAATATATATATACATAAGTGTAAGAAGATGTAAGGTATGAAAGTTAAATATAGTTTAAAATGCAAGATTTTTTTTAAATTTGCTTAGGATCTTGTAATAAGCAGTAATACTGGATTTTTCTCTGGGTTTGAGTTACATTTTTATTGGGCCTGGCCTGGTGTGAACCAGCTGTACCTTCTTGTTTTACTGGTTAGAATACTTTTATAAAAGATTTCAAGATATCAACATGATCAAATAACACATAATGTATATCGGGGGTATATTTACTGCTTAAAT
Source organism: Saccostrea glomerata (assembly GCA_003671525.1). Lineage (NCBI taxonomy): Eukaryota > Metazoa > Mollusca > Bivalvia > Ostreida > Ostreidae > Saccostrea > Saccostrea glomerata. Next base: position 134,042 of record PRKT01000877.1, on the reverse strand, counting down.
AGAACAAAAATACAACAAGAGGCCCAGGGGCCACAGCGCTCACCTGAGCACATCAGGCTTGAATTTACTCCCCCCCTCCAGGCAATCATCATTTGAACAAACTAGAATCTACACTACCTGAGGATGATTCCATATAAATTCACTAATCATAGCTTTGAAGTACTTGAAAAGAAGATTTTAAAGGTTTCCCTATATATCCCTATGTAAAACTTGGGTCGGCCATTTTGGCCCCACCCTAGCCCCGGGGGTCATGATTTGAACAAACTTGAATCTGCACTACCTGAGGATGATTCCACATGAGTTTCATCTTTCCTGGCCCAGTGGTTCTGGAGCCTCAGTTAATGTCCCTAATCACAACACAAAGTCAAATGTATCTCACCAAGAACCTCTATCATGCTGGAGTAAAATCTTGGTATGCAAAACACCCCATACCCTTGGAGTATAGTCTTACTGCTATGACAATTAAATTCCACTTATTCTTATGATAGTTATGTGATTAATGCAATAAGGCATTATAATTTCATATAATGTATAATCTGAATCATCGTGTATATTAGCTGTAGATCTGTACCAGCTCTCTGAAAAAAAATATATTGATAGACCGGAGTGCCACCAATTGAAAAAACTGTATATTTATTGTGCACAAAAAAGTGCGCTCGGTTCTCAATTTATTTCTTCATGTTTTTAAAACTGTAATCTCAAAATATTAATAACCGTATGTTCCTAACATACTCTTTTGCTGTTTCCACAACCAAACATTCCTCATAATTGTTGATAATAGTCCTCCTGACCCTGATATTGTAATCATCGAACATTTCGCTTATTTTTACTGCCATTTTGGTTTCAAAGATAATTTGGTCCAATATGCTTCGTTCAGATGTCAACTACGACAGTACTTGATAGAAATAAAGACATTTTTTGAAATCTTTCCTTATTTTCATTTGAAGTAAGAATTTTGCAGAATTAATCAAGAACCAAGCGCACTTTTCTGTGCGCAATAAATATACAGTTTTTTTTTTCAACGGGTGGCACTGTAGCTCTCCAGTCTATCAATATATATTTTCTTCGGAGAGCTACAGATCTGCAGCTACGTGTATATATACATCGGCATGATTGGGATTTATTTACACCATATGTTGTATTCTGTCTATAATATTACTTTGTTATGTTTATATGTAATTATATATGTTATATGTTTATGCCCAATGGGCCCTGATTGGTAATAAATTCTATTCTATTTACAAAAACAAGAAATATAAAATGCTAGATGCATGTATGAATAGTTGTAATATCAAGTACCCATCTTTTTTGCAGAGTTTAGTCAATTTACTTAACTTTAATTTGTCCCTTTTTTATATGATTGTTGACAACTCTAATATTTTTTCTTCTTCATACAGCTATATATGTAACGTTACAAACTTGCAAAGACTGGGTTTACTTTTTTAGGACAAAAAGCTATCGATGTGCTCAATATGATTTAATGCATATAAATAAATGGCAAAAATTTGATGAAAGCAGATTTTTTTTTTTTTTTAAATTAAACATGACTAGAGGTATAAGAATAACCTTGGCATTGGAAACTATTCTGCAATCATGACGTGCATAAAAGATACTTACTTACTTATTTCGTTTGCAACCAGATTTGGTCCTTATGCAGGTATTTAACTATTCTATTTTTGGTATTCTACGCAGGTGAGGTCATCTTGATCAAAAAAGTTATTTTTTTCTTATTTACTAAATGATGAAGTCATCCCCATCCAATCAAACCGCAAGATAAGTGGGTTAATCTAGTTTGCGGAATGTATTTCACAAAACGAAAACATAATTGTTACATTTCACTGTGTTCTAAAAAGCAAAAATTTAGTGTGAGTAGGCCATTTTTATTTTTAGCTGCAGTTCTGTAGCTCGTTGTTCTGAAAATAGTGATGGATGGCCAGAGAGCATCCTCCCCGTACCACGGGTCCTAGTTGGACACTTGTCTTATTTCATCAATAGATAGTTTAGGGCTTCCTTCTATCATTGAGAAACACCAATCTGTTCAAGGTTTCAGAAACTGTTAGACAGTGTAAGCAAAAACAAAGATGCAAACACAATACAAATATTTATTGGCACAAACACCATTACAATAATTGGCAAAGACACATCTTATTATGCACATCATCAATTGTTTATTTAAACAATAATCTAATATAGAATGTGAGGCTATACATAGTCATAGTCCTAGTTAAATTGTACCATCATTTGTAAAATAATTATGTTATGCAGTTGACAGTTGATACCTCAAATGCACTTGTTACAAGTTTGTTATCTTAGAATTACTCTACATGAATCATTGGTTGAGAGATGAGAATAACAATCAAATTTGTCATTTTTCTGAATGATGTTGCTTCAGTCAGCTCAGGATTATTGAATGAAATATGCCAGGGATCCATCGGCAACCATCTTCGCTAGCCAAGCTAGAGTTTCCAATCCGAGTAGATTTTGGATCGGAATCACATGGCTATATAGCAAAGATGATTGGCAACATGCTGACTCAGGACCCCTGACATAGTGAGAGAAAGAGCTACAGCACCATCCATTCAAAAAGGGGTATTATTTACTCTGGTTGTCCATCCATCTTTTTACAGACCAGTGAGCTGCAGCTGCATGTACATGTACAAAATTTTGTGTTATCTTTAAGGTTTGAAAATCTCTGATGAAGTTGCAAATATAAATGTGCATGGTAAAGTTTGATTCATGGCTTTGATCCTACTAGCAAGTGGGTAAAAATAATCCTTTAGCTCAGTTGGTAGAGCACTGGACTGGCAAGCCAGATGCCTTGGGATCATCCGAATTGAGATGAGGCACTTCCTTGTCTCTGTTACATAAATTTTATACATTCACTAGACTAGTGTAGTTGTATTTTTTATCTTGATTTAAAAATCTTAACATTTTATTTTTTTTGAAGAACTCTGCAGAGTTTGTTGTTTCAATGTGCTGTCTCCTTCGCCACCAAGGAAGCCAGTGTGACTTACATCTGCCACCAGCCCCTCAGCACCCTCCCCGCCGGAGTACATGGAATGCCCAAACCCGAGGCAGATGTTCTCAAAAACGTCAAATTTTTGTATGAAAGACATATTATAACTTAAATATGACTACATGATATTAACAGTAATGTCAATTCAAAATTGTTGCACAGAAAAAAATGAACCGTGATTTTGAAAAAAATTGTTATTCAAATATTTCTTGACAAAAACTTATGATTTTCTTCATTATGTTAAGTACGTCAACTTTGCTTTATGAAAATGATGTTTCATTTATTATGCCCTCCTTCAAAGAAGGGAGGGCATATTGCTTTGCTGCTGTCTGTTGGTCGGTTGGGCGGTGTGTCTGTTGGTACACTTAGTTTCCGTTCATTTTCTTCACAATCGTTCCACATAATGAAATGAAATTTGGTATACAGATATATCAGATGAATATATAAGTCAAGGCCTGTTCTGGGTACGGTCACACCATTTTTGACAGAGTTATGCCCCTTGGACTTAGAAAAATGCCAATCATTTGCAGTTTCTGTTCATTTTCTTCGCAGAGGTTGCATGTACAGAAATGAAATTTAGTATACAGTTTAATCAGATAAATATCTAGGTCAAGTTCTGTTTTGGGTATGATCGCGTCATTTTTGACAGAGTTATGCCCTTTCGAAAAATTCCAATGGGGGGGGAGGGGGGGGGGGGGGGGGGGGGGAGGGGGTATGTGTTTTACAAACATCTCTCGTATTTGATTTATTATCCTGTTTTGACATTTTTGAAATATGTTGTTTTAAAATTGCATTAAGAATGAGGAGGATGAGAAAATTATTATGCACTTGTAACATCTCTTAGAAGTTACTCTTAAAATTCCTTGACTTGCTTCTATTTTTTTATGGTTTGAAAGAAGGTATGCATGTACATTCAAGGATAACATATGATTAAATAAGTCATACTGAGTTGATTGACTTTTTGTAGGTACCTGAAAAATGTGGAGGAAGTTGTAGAATTTTGTGCCACGGTACATAACAGAGTTGTTGGACCTGATCTTATCATTTTGGATGACATTGACAGCTTTATCGAACAACTTCAGGTAATGATAGCGATTTATTCATTAAAAAATATTCTAAGAAAGGCTGCCTGATAAAGGAAAGTTATTTTTAAAAGTTTTAAAGGTACTTGGACACAGATTTGAAGTTATTATTTTCTCTATGATATTACGGCTTATATATTTTAATAGCATTTCACACAAAAATTAATTAAAAATCTTATTTCATATAAAAGATATTAAAATTTCAAATTTTTTGGCGGGTTTGATTGACACATCCTTGCACTTTTACAAATTAATTTTATTCTTAATCCGTAGGAAAAGTGGCAATCTCGTTGTGTATAAATGAAAAATATTAATACTATAATCCAGACAATTCAGAGTAGACATGTTCGAAAGCAAAACAAACACACAATATATTGTCAGTCCATGCAGTTGTGGTAAGCAGACTGTGATGATTGAATGCACCCGGTGAATTGTAAACATCAACAAAAACAGAACTCGTGCCCTGTTTCCAAAAACTGTGTACATAACACGAGTGTGCTCAATTTGCTAAACCCTGTGCACAACTCTTAGTTCGGAATGACGATACTTGTGAAGGAGTTTTGCTTTCTAACATTTCTACTCTGAATAAAATTATTTTCTGGATAAAAGTTTAAATATTTCTCATTAATACACAACAAGATTGCCACTTTTCCTATTAATTTCCATAACCTTAAACTTAGGAACTGCAGCCATGACATAAAGAAAGATGGACATTAACACTACAGAAACATATAACACGAAAAGAGACTGTTACATGAGGGTAAAGTGCCTTAGATAAACGAAGCATGAAAAGTATGTGTTACATAACATGAGAAGGCACGTTACATAAATTAATAACAATTAAACACTGTTTAATATTATAAGGATTAAGAATATGGTTAAAATTTGTGAAAGTGCAAGCATGTGTCAATCAAACCCGCCGAAAAATTTGAAGTTTTAATAACTTTTTAATGAAATAAGATTTTTAATTAATTTTTGTGTGAAATGCTATTAAAATATATAAGTCGTAATATTATAGAGAAAATATTGACTTCAAATCTGTGTCCAAGTACCTTTAAACCTTTTCAAGTATCTCCTGTTTGTTGTTTATCAATTGTGTTTCCAGTATGGTTCAAATCAAAACATTAGAAATTAAGGCAAATAATTTCGGAATTCCCCATCATATTTGGAGATATCTGTATTAACCTAAAAGTAAATTTTAACGATAAACGAAGAGTATATAAGCTTTCTACTTTTACCATGTTTATGTTGAAATGGGAAATCCTTTCATTTTGGGTTTGCCTTTTGTGAGAAAGAAGTGATTAACCCCTGCACTCAATTTCAAACTTAACAACCAACGAAATTAATGTCAATTAAACTAAATTGATTCATAATAAGATTTGACAAGATTTGAACATGCACAATTCAAGGAAGAACTATGAACATAAATATAGTCATTATTGATATTAAAATGTCATGATCAGTTTATCTAATCTAGTTATCCTCCACTGGTGGAGACAAAAACTTCTCTTCAATTTAAAGATGAAAAGTTTGAAGCTTATTTCTCCTTCAATGTCTGTAAAAAGGCTCTAAAGAGAGTATCTTCTCTCTACACAGACCCTCTCTTAAAGACCCAATTTTTTTACCGTACGGTTACCTGAGGAGGGGGAGTGGTCCAAGTAACAGTGGTGTTATTTACCTGGAGACCCCCAATACCCAAGATGTCAAAAATCTATATACACATGTACACGTAGCATTACACAGGAAGTCTGTGTCTGGTGATCAGGGTCAACATTCCGTGTTTCGTGTCTAAATATGAGTGAAACTACTTGAAACAATTAAAATATTACAATATAAAATTTATTTATAAATACTTTCAGCGATATTTAATAAAGAAAAAAAAATACAAAGAAATATCGTTTTTATATTTTAAAAAAAAATATGTAAAATTAAATTAAAGAAAAGAACAAAGATCAAAACTACATGTACAATGTAAACATATCTTTTTAAAAAAAAAATGAAATTTGTATAAATATCAAAATTAAAAAAAAAAATTAAGAAACATTCCATTCATAGGCCTATCCGTCCTGTGAACATATACAATGTACCTCGATAGGAATATTGCCTACGTTTGACCAACAATTAATAGTGTCGAAAATATTTACCATTTTCGGGTGTTCGTGTATTAAATTTTTTTTATTCGTTTGCAATATTTTTTTTATATATACTTTTAAGAATTAATCTTAGGCTTCATATATTCACTTTTTAATTTCAAAGATTGGATATTGACAGACGTTAAGAAATTTGAACTAAAAGTTACAATGTCGAAAAGTTACAATCTCAAAACTCATGTTTCTGACATTTCAGAACTTTACAACGGAACATGGTGTAGATTGTATCTATATATACGTAGATAAAACATGGGATAAAGGAATTTTTCATCCATGCTGTTTGTGCTAAATATCATATTCCAATTTTCATCGGCGAATAGCGTTTCTGTGCACCGATCGGTCTAAATTCTACAACAGATATCTTGGACGACATATCGCCTAAAATACAATATAGCCGTTGAGATTGAAAGCAAATATTTTATGAAGTCATGTTTTAATTATTTACTCCCAATTGTTTTTTAAATAAAATTTTATCAGCATTCTTTTTTTAACCCCAGTGTATACAAGGCGGCTACATGAAAGTGTTTGACGCGTGACCAGGCGATCGTTTCAAAAGACACAAACTCAGACTATCAGGTAGCACGGGTAGCTGGCCTGTCAATCAAATCAGCAGCTATTGTTTTTTTAATGATTGACAGGCGGTAAATTGTTGATCTTGAATCAGGTAGATTTTGGGGGCGTTAACATAAAAGAACTACGAACTCTAACTCCTGATTCCCGCCTACATTTTGCACTCATTAAATTCAATTTTTATGGCAATTTGGCCATTAAATCTTTGTTTGATACAAAGAACAGTTCTATGGAAATTGATTAACCATTTTAATTCCAGTGCTATATCGTAAATTATCATTAATTTCAGCTCTTGAAAAAAGGGGGGTAGACGATATTTTCTAGTGAAATAGAACTTTCAAGAATCACCATATTTTAAAATAGTCTTAAATATGATAAAATGTATCTGATATCTCTTCTTATGTTTTACGCAAATAAATGAAACATAACTGAATTAATAAAATACAATTATTTAGTTGTAAATAGCTTTAAATTTGGTGAAAAATCAGCATTTTTCTCGTTTTTTGTCTATAACCATATGTTCCCCCCCGTGAAACACAAAAAGCTTTGGCATAAATCTGTAAAATGACAGTCCATATTACCTGTAAAAAGGAATTTTTGTTTCACGGGGGGGAAAGATATTTTTAAAACATTTTCCGTTTTCCATTGATTTCTATAGTGAAAAACTCAAGTTTTACCAAAATTATAGAGTTATCTCTCTTTGGTATCCGAAATAAGTAACGTTTTATTAAAATTGATATAAATATCTATAAAAATTTAGAAAATCATTCGAATATGTTAACTTTTGAGGATTGACTTAGAGGTAGGCGGGAGAACAATACTATCGTTCGTGGTTCTTGGGTGTTTAAACACGAGACAACTGTGTGGTCTTAATTATCTTATTACATAGTCCATGTCTAGAACACAAGACAGCTTAACTGCGTGCTCCTCTCTCATAAGAGAGTTCATGTCTAGAAAACAAGACAAATAAAACTGTGTGTTCCTCTCTCATTACAAGTTCATGTCTAGAAAACAAGACAGCTAAACTTTGTGTTCCTCTCTCATTATAGGGTCCATGTCTAGAACACAAGACAGCTAAATTGTGTGTTCCTCTCTTATTATAGGCCCATGTCCAGAACACAAGACAACTAAACTGTGTGTTCCTCTCTAATTATAGGGTCCATGTCTGGAACACAAGACAACTAAACTGTGTGTTCCTCTCTCATTACAGAGTCCATGTCTAGAACACAAGACAACTAAACTGTGTGTTCCTCTCTTATTATAGGCCCATGTCCAGAACACAAAACAACTAAATTGTGTGTTCCTCTCTCATTATAGGGTCCATGTCTAGAACACAAGACAGCTAGACTGTGTGTTCCTCTCTCATAATAGGGTCCATGTCTAGAACACAAGACAGCTAAACTGTGTGTTCCTCTCTCATTACAGAGTCCATGTCTAGAACACAAGACAACTCAACTGTGTGTTCCTCTCTTATCATAGGCCCATGTCTAGAACACAAGACAGCTAAACTGTGTGTTCCTCTCTCATAATAGGGTCCATGTCTAGAACACAAGACAGCTAAACTGTGTGTTCCTCTCTAATAATAGGCCCATGTCCAGAACACAAGACAACTAAACTGTGTGTTCCTCTCTCATTATAGGGTCCATGTCTAGAACACAAGACAGCAAAATTGTGTGTTCCTCTCTCATAATAGGGTCCATGTCTAGAACACAAGACAACTAAACTGTGTGTTGCTCTCTCATTATAGGGTCCATGTCTAGAACACAAGACAACTAAACTGTGTGTTCCTCTCTTATTATAGGCCCATGTCCAGAACACAAGACAGCTAAACTGTGTGTTCCTCTCTCATTATAGGGTCCATGTCTAGAACACAAGACAACTAAAAATTGTGTGTTCCTCTCCCATAATAGGGTCCATGTCTAGAACACAAGACAGCTAAACTGTGTGTTCCTCTCCCATTATAGGGTCCATGTCTAGAACACAAGACAGCTAAATTGTGTGTTCCTTCCCATTATAGGGTCCATGTCTAGAACACAAGACAACTAAACTGTGTGTTCCTCTCTAATTATAGGCCCATGTCCAGAACACAAGACAACTAAACTGTGTGTTCCTCTCTCATTATAGGGTCCATGTCTAGAACACAAGACAGCTAAATTGTGTGTTCCTCTCTCATTATAGGGTCCATGTCTAGAACATAAGACAGCTAAATTGTGTGTTCCTCTCTCATTATAGGGTCCATGTCTAGAACACAAGACAGCTAAATTGTGTGTTCCTCTCTCATAATAGGGTCCATGTCTAGAACACTAGACAGCTAAACTGTGTGTTCCTCTCTCATTACAGAGTCCATGTCTAGAACACAAGACAACTAAACTGCATGTTTCTTTCTCATTATAGGGTCTATGTCTAGAACACAAGACAACTAAACTGTGTGTTCCTCTCTCATTATAGGGTCCATGTCTAGAACACAAGACAGCTAAATTGTGTGTTCCTCTCTCATAATAGGGTCCCTGTCTAGAACACAAGACAGCTAAACTGTGTGTTCCTCTCTCATTACAGAGTCCATGTCTAGAACACAAGACAACTAAACTGCGTGTTTCTTTCTCATTATAGGGTCTATGTCTAGAACACAAGACAACTAAATTGTGTGTTCCTCTATAATTATAGGGTCCTTGTTTGGAACACAAGACAGCTAAACTGTGTGCGCTCCTGTGTGATGCTGTGGATTTCATCAACTCAAGAAAGTTAGTGCTAATTTGTTTTTATTTCATTTTATCTGTAATGTACTAAGTACTCTCTGACATGTAAAATCTGTAGAAGCACAAAAATAATACTAATTTTAGTGTTTCTTGATTTCAGTATCTTAAAAGCATAATTTCATTAAACTTCTTCTATTCTGCCATTTGTTAATTAAATGCTATTTTCATTTAGCAGTTGCTGATAAGTTTATTTTTGATTTGTTCTGATCTCCTACTCATTAAGAGGTTTTTTTTTGTGATAAGTAAATACTGTCACTTATATAATGTCACTTGCTGCATGAATAGCTTAAAACAGCTAAGTCATAGAGAAAAGTGTAATGGTTTGGGCCGTGGATATCAGCATGGATAGCTCAGTCAGTAGAGCACCTGAGTAGTGAGGCAGGGGTCCCGTGATCGATTCTCGGTTCAGCCATACATTTTCTGCCTTCCTTCTAGTGTTTTTTTTATATTTGAATTATGTGTTTTTATTTATTACAGTGATGGCTCCAGTCTTCTTCTTCTGTCTTGCATTGATTCAAACAATCGCCTTACCTCTGTGTTCAGGAATTCTGGGATACATGTTCATGATGTTCAAGGTACAGAGCTAGAAGTCTAGTGAAATTAACTCCTATTAGGGAAGCTCTAGACACTGACAAGAAATGCTTTTTAGACTGAAAAATTATATCACAAGGGTGTACATATTGAATTTTTCTAGTTCATTTTCAACATCGGGTACATGCCATATTTCTCCAAAAAAATTGTTCACTAAACATTTAAATATTACATGTATTAGTGAACAGAAAACACTACTGTTTACTTCCAGTTGAAATGTACATGCAAGCAGTGTTTTCAATTATTTATTTTTTATATTGGTTTGATATAATGTTAAGAATACTTTAATCTATTCTAGAGTTCTATTTATTTCATTTTACATCAAAAGGCAGATCACTCTAACTGCATAATCAGGTTTACTACAATACCCTGATAAAGGTATATAGCTTGATAAAGCTATATAGCTTTATCAAGGTATTACTAATCTGAGTTTTACAAATATTTTTTACAAATCTGAGTTTTTGTCAGTGTGTCCACTCATGCATGAAAAGCACTCTGATATCAAAAAGATAGCATAAAAGAACGTCTCCTCACATGGCATGCTTTATACTGATTTCTTTGTGTTTGAGTACATGGTTAAATTTACTGACAATAACTCAGAACTTGACTTTCAGTATTTAATTTTTTAAGATTTTTTTTGAATTTTCATTACATAAAATACCTTGATCAAGGTATTTGTAATACCTTGATAAAGCTATATAGCTTTATCAAGTTATATACCTTTATCATGGTATTGTGCTGGACCTGATACATGTAAAACTACCGCGTAATTTAAACTCTACTGAGCAGTGTTTAGAGTTTCCTTAATTGGTAGCTGAATAACTTTTTGAGAGCTGGGTAGTTTTACATTGTTGCTGTTATTCTGAGAAGAATACTTTTTAAAATGATATTTATAAAACTTGTCAGTGTATACCAACCTTAAAGCTGAACACGACTCGTAACTGGGCATACGCCATTTTCGATAGCATTATCTACGATACATCAATACTAGGGTATACTCGTCACATTCGTTACACTTGACTGCTTTATTGTCACGGGTATCGGCATGGAATGGCGACCTGTGTTTGTGCTGGTTATCTTGCATTATCTTTGTTTATATTTTATTGCAGTTATGTTTATCTGTGTTGTTTGTATACTGCACTGACTTATACAACTATAATTGTAAATTTATTTGGTATCTTACGTTCCTGCATTAGAAGAAGTATTACGTTATTATTCTCGCTACTGAGTCCTGTGTAGCATACGTCCGTCTACACCGGTGTCAACTGATTACACTGAATAGTGACGAAGTCTTGCCCTATTCATAGGGGTCTACAGAGTAGCGAGACTTGGGAACAAAAATGGCGGACATATTCCTTTTACGAATCGTGTTCAGCTTTAAGCTTGGTTATATGCCTGATAGAAAAAATAATTTAATGATATAAAATTTCACTTATTTCTTTCCATATAAATGAAGGAAAAATTAAAAAAAGAGAGAAAACCTTTTTTTAGCTCACCTGATCCAAAGGCTCAATAGAGCTTTTCTGATCAAAATTTGTCCGTTGTCTGTCATTGGTGTTGTTGTTGTCGTCGTTGTAAACTTTTCACATTTTTGACTTCTTCTCAAGAACCACTTGGCCAATTTCAACCAAACTTGCCACAAAGCATCCTTGGGTAAAGGGGATTAAAGTTTGTTCAAATGAAGGGCCAATCCCTTATTCAAGGGGAGATAATTCAGAAATAGTGAAAATTTGGTGGTATGTTTTAAAAATCTTCCTTTCAAGAACCATTGTGCCAGGAAAAATGAAACTTATAGGGAAGCATCCTCAGGTAGTGTTGATTCAAGTTTGTTCAAATCATGACCCTCGGGGGTAGGGCGGGGCCAACATGGCCAACCAATTTTTTGCATTGAAATATATAGGAAAATTCTTTAAAAATCTTCTCAAGAATAGCTAAGGCATAATTCATCATATTTATATGGAAGCATCCTCAGGTAGAGTAGATTCCAATTTGGTTAAATTATGACCCCCTGGGGATAGGGCCAGGCCAACATGGCCGACCAAAGTTTTACATAGAAATATATAGGAAAATTCTTTAAAAATCTTCTCAAGAATGACAAAGCCATAATTCATCAGATTTATATTAAAGCATCCTCAGGTAGTGTAGATTCAAGTTTGTTCAAATCATGACCCCCGGGTGTAGGGTGGGCCACAATGGCCGATCAACGTTTTACATAGGACTATATAGGAAAAATCTTTAAAAATCTTTTTCTCAAAAACCACTGGGCCAGGAAAGATGAAACTCATGTGGAAGCATCCTCAGGAAGTATAAATTCAAGTTTGTTCAAATCATGACCTTCGGGGTAAGGTGGGGCCACAATGGCCGATCAAAGTTTTACATAGGAGTATATACACTGTAGTTAAAATCTTTTAAAATCTTCTTCTTAAGAACCACTTGGCCAGGAAAGGTGAAACTCATGTGGAAGCATCCTCAGATAGAATAGATTCAAGTTTGTTCAGATCAAGACCCCCGGGGGTAGGGTAGAACCACAATGACTGATCATAGATTTACACGGGAATGTAAAGGAATAATCATTAAAAATCTTCTTCTCAAGAATTTTAACCACTGGGCCAGGAAAGATGAAACGCATGTGAAATCATCCTAAGGTAGTGTAGATTCAAGTTTTTTCAAATCATGATCCCAGGGATAGGATGGAACCAAAATGGCTGATCAAAGTTTTACATAGGACTAGATAGGGAAATCTTTAAAAATCTTCTCAAGTACTTCAAAGCCATGATTAGTGATATTAATAGAATCATTCTAAGGTAGTGTAGATTCTAGTTTGTTCAAATTATAACCCCCAGGGATAGAGTGGGTACACAATGGGGGATCCAAGTTCTGCATTAAAATATATTTTTAAAAATCTTCTCCTCAAGAATAGCAAAGCCATGATAAGTGATACTAGTATCTATATGGAAGCATTTTCAGGTAGTGTAGAATTAAGTTTGTTCAAATCCTGATTTAAATTTATTCAAATCATGGCCCTTTGGGGTAGGGAGGGAAACAATGGGGAATCAAATTCAAATTTTTATGAAGTTATATAAAGGAAGAAAATGTTTTTAAGAAATCTTTTTATCAAGAACAGCAAAGTCGTATGCTGTATTAATATGATGGCATTCTCAAGTAGTATTAAATTGAAGCCCCCCCCCCCTTTCATTAATCTTTTCAGTTCTGATCTGATTTGTGTTTTTTCCTAGCCGATTTACTCAGGTGAGCGATGTGACCCCTGGGCCTCTTGTTTAAAGTAATATAGTCAAGGGTTATCACAAAAAATCATGAATTAAAAGATGGAAAAGTAAGCTTATTTAATCAGTAACTTTGAAGAATGGATGTAATCAGCTTATAAGTGTTAACATGTTATATCCAAATCTGAAATCAATTTAAATGACAACTTATAAAAGTAACTAACCTCTTCCCTGTTCTGTATACTCAATTATACACATCTTTTTCTTTGTGATACAGAAGTACAGCCAAATGAATTTAAGCTGACCACCATGGCAGAAGATAAGAACATCAGTGTGGATTTTATGACACAGAAAGGGGAACTCTATCTCAGGAATTTCCACATAATAGAGAAGTGAAGAAAGGCCAAACAACCAATCACGGAAGGGGGGATAGATAGTGGAGACTAGAAGAAGTACTTTTTAACAGAATTTTCTCAAGACTTTATATTGAAAGATTTCATGATAGATATTTGTATATTGATTATATGCCATTGAATGTACATATTTTTACTGATTTGATGAAATATTTTAAACATTACTAAACATTTGTTGAATGTCATCTTTTAAGAGAATTTAAAATTTCCACTCAAAACTATATACCTTACAGTATAATATACAAATGCAATCGGTACAAAATTTAAAGAGTGTAACATAAAATTTTGATAATATATGCAAATTTTCTTATATAAATTGAGTCTATACAATAAATCAATAAATGCCACCTATACAATTATTTAAATAATGCACCAGTTGAAATTATATTTTAAAAAATCAGACTGTACAAAATTTGAATATTTGAATGCCATGTATACATGTAGTAATTTAGAAGCATAAAATTTGATTTAGTGCTAGAGTTTCAAAGGAACAGAGTAATGTTTGGTCCGAAATAGGGGTTGAAAAACCACATTATTTCATACATTTACAATTGGCTTAAGAAACACAAAGTAAATAGCTAAATGTGGTTAAAAAAAAAATAGAATGCTGATCTCTTTCAATAGATTAAACAAGGAATTCCATAATATCAACTTGCTGATATAACAATGAAATACGATGAAATACGACAATAAACAAGTTTAAATATCCATGGAAACATATACAAATTAGAAGCAGAGCAAATAGAACTAGAGGTACCAGAAGCAGGGATGGGGTAATTGAATAAAGTAATTGTAATTGAGTGTAATTAACTATGGTACATTTTTCAAAGTAATTGGAAGTTATTTGTATTTGAGTGAGAATTCAATTACAAGTAATGTATTTAGATACATTTCAAAAAAGGTCATGGGTTTTCAATTACCTTTCAATTACATTTCAGTTACTTTTTTTCAAAATGAAAGTTAATATACTGAAACACAGTTTTTACACTGTTGGGTTTATAATACATATTCCCACTTTTTAAAAATCTCAATTCTACCTATTCCCACTTGCAAGTAAAAATAAATTGTTTACTAATAGATAGTTAATTTGTTTTTACAGTAATTAGACAAACTACATCCCCTTTTAGATATACATGTTTTATAAACATTTTTTTAGATTTACATGTTTTCTTTACATTTTAAGATAGAAAATGATGAATAGATTTGTGAAAAAAATATTAATCTATTTTATTTAAAAATATGGGTTTGAGAAAGTAACAAACTTCTTGTCATACACCATACTGGAGTAGCATGGGTTTGTATTTGTACAATAATTAAATGTCTCATAATGTTTAATTAAAAATTTAATTTGTTTATACAGTGTGTTACACTGCCCAAGTCATTGGGTAAAGGTCTAAAGAATTTGTACAGGTGCGAACCCCCTCCATACCCAAGAACAAAAACACTGAATAAAAGTTCACTATAGAAAAAATCTTGCTTTTTACAAAAAAAATTTTTAAATAAAACAAACTCTGGTTATTGAAATGATTTTAATTTAATTTGTCAAAGTAATTGAAAGTAATTAATTACATTTTGAAAAATAAATGTAATTGTAATTGCAAGTAATTGACAAAATTATCAATGTATTTGAAAGTAGTTAATTACATTTCAAAGTAATTGACCCCAAGCCTGACCAGAAGTAGGATTAGGTAATGCATCAAAACTAGATTTCTAAATCTTTTAATTATAATTATTTTTTTTTATAGTTATGCTTCATGTCTACTCCAATTCTCTCACTGTGTTTGGCTAGGAGATGTGCAAATGAAAATAAGAAACTTGACTTAATCAGTTTGTATCAATTTGATCGTTGTATAATATACATGTAAAATGAAACAATCATTGTTGTTTATTTTCTGTAAATGATGATCAGTGATTTAACAGCAACGAAAATCAATGCTCTCCTTGCCCTTTGTGTTCGATTAATTTTTTACTGCCATTGCATTGACCTTAAAAACAGCAATAATTGTATAATATAATGAAATCAACATATCGTCGATTTATTCCCAATTTAGCCCAAGTGAGCATTTGGGCCAACAGATCTCTCGAGTTATTAATTTTATTTTTCAACTTTATACCTCTTGATTATTATTCTTTGGGGGTCATTTTACTTCACGTGGGGGATGCAGATTTTTAGCATGATGGCACTTTTTCTACGGGCAAAAGAATCATTTTTCGATGTCAAAAAAAGACCTCCGGTCATTATTTATTGTATCCACTTGCCGGTGGAGAGTTGCAATTTTTTTTTATTATTCTCGGCACTCAGGGGCATTGAGCAGATCATATAAAACAGAACTGCTAATAAAAGTACATACTAAATACCTAAAGAAATAGAATTGGAAGAGCTACATGATCCCCAGAGCCTGGGCTACATGAACAAAAATTTTGTCAACATGTGGTTAAAGCTTCCTTTTCATATCATCTTCACAATACATTGTACTTGTGAATAGAGTTGGAGTGATAATTTTTTTATAAAAAAAAATTGATGAAGAGTCTGTAGAAAAAAACATAAATGTCAGGCATAATTGAATTGAATGTATTAAATCTATGTTAAAATCGCGTATTAAAAAATTGAGGGGCAATATGAAAACCATCTATCCTGCTGTTTTTAATAATTCAAAAGTGATAAAAAAAAAAGAATTATAGAGATTACATGATCAGTACGTTATTGGTCCCTGCCAAAGCAGATAGCAACATTGTCTTTATTTGTAAGGCTTATAATATAAATTGTATTTTAGAAGAACTTGGATTTAATTCGCAAGTGGTACTCCTGCTTATATTAATACTCATTCTTCCCTTTCTAAAAAAGAAATTCTTCAAAATCATATGTGAGTTTTAAATATTTTTAATATTCCACGAAGCCAGAATGAAATTGAACTAAGAATATTTCCATTGTGAAGTGACAAAGTAAAATAAAAAAAAAAAGTGCAAACGTCTTTTTCTAAAAAAAAAAAAAAATGACAGGATGACAAAAAAATTTTGAAAAGTCATCAGCAAAATGATATAAAGGTAAGATATAAATTTAAATTTTGAGAATTTATGAGGTACTTGAACTACGAAGCTTCACGCCTGTATACGTGCCGACGTTAAGTATCATAGCTTATGTCCTCATAAATTTAAATTCTCAAAAATTTAATTCATCTCTTACATTTACAAGGTTTATAATCCGGATAATATTTTCACTTTGTTTTCACTTTTCAGAAAAGTTAAGTTGTATATTTAAAAGCAGGCCAAGTAGCATATAGCATTTTTTTTAGCGAAAAAAACCATTTATTTTGAATATGAATTATAAAGCACTTTGTCATTTGTAATTAAAATGGGGATAGCATTTTTATTTTGTACAAAGGACAAAATGATACTTTGAAAGCATGACTAGTAGCTTGTTCAATGTTCAATGTTCAATGTTTAAAAAACACTTATTTAAAATGTAACTTATTAAGTACTTGGTCATTAATAATAAAAATTGTAATGATATCCTTATTTTGTACCAAGGACGCATTGTTACTTTGAAAGCATGGCAAGTAGGTTGTCATCTTTTAGCAAAAAACACTTATTTTCTAAGTAAATTTCACTGCTTGAAAAAACACCTTTACAAAACTTTACTTGCAAAGTAAATTTCATTAAAGGTGCTCCAAAAAGCAAGGTCATCTTTGTATTAACTTTACAAAAAGTAAAGGTGAAAAGGTAACCTTTACTTGCACGAAAAGATAATTAAATATAACCTTTCACCTTTAATGCCATATTAAAGTTCATTAAATATACATATTTTATAAAAGTCTTATTTAAATGCTG
>PRKT01000877.1:88417-103743 GCA_003671525.1 Saccostrea glomerata | reverse complement strand
CCCCCCCCCCCCCCAAAAAATAAAAATCGATAGTGTCTCTTCAGTACATATTTTATATATCTAACGACTGTATGTTAACCAACTTTAATTCGCAAAGACTTTATTTCGTGATTAAACAGTGGTTAACTAGTACGCGACGATCAATTTTTGAGATCAAACCGATTTTGGATCTTTTATTAATTAACACACAGACTTTAGGGACCGGTTCACAGCGAGGAATATTTGCGATGACAAGGTTCTCTTGAACTTCGCGAAAATTTATCGCAAGCGAATAAAAGTTGGTTTACAGTAACTTGAAACATTAAGCTTTTAGTACTTTTAACATTTCTTTTATTCAATATTCAACAAAAATGTAAAAAAAAACAAACAGAAAAAACCCATTTTTTTTCTATTTTTGAAAGACAGCTTTTATTTATTGTCATTAAGCTTGGTTTCTAAATTGTCCATTATATTTAAAATAGGCTAAATTTAGTATAAGTTTAAGTTTATACAGTAAAATGTGAAATTAAAGTTTTGATAAAATTCATGCTTTCTACTCATTGATCGGAAGTTGTACCTTCAGTTTGCAAATTAGAAACAAATTAAATATGAAGTTGTAATTTAACGTCTGTACAATTAATTTTCTGAGATTGTAGTTGTTTGTAGCTCATTTAATAATGCATAAAAAAATATATGTTATTTCGAGACAGTTTAATGTTCACGAAAAAATTCTCTGCAAACTTTCTAATTAAACCAATCAAAATACGAATATCAAAATTCCTCGATTTCATTTTTTCATAGCTATCAGAGGCTTATACATTTTCATATGATTTGTTCTAAATATATATTTTTCAATTTTTTAAACCGCTCCCTTAGAAAAGTCCGACTTTAAATGTCTGAAGTCCGAAGTCCGCTGTTCGCTGTACGCTATTTCGCAAATGTCCAGTTCTCGGTCAGCATACCAGAATATTTGCCCCAAGATGACACTCCAGGGCTTTCCTATCACTGAGGGGCAAATATATTCTGGTATTGCTGCCCGAGAATTTAAAGCCATGTATTATATGGTATATAACATTTTTAAACATCACAGCACGCGAGGGAAAATAGATATGTTCCGGAGGGCATAACTGTTTCCGGTGAAATATTACTATATCCGGCGTGATTCGGCAGTTTTTCAAGGCATATTGATAGAAATATTATATCTGTGATTTAATGGGAAAACTTCATCAAAAATGTTATATAATGGACTAACAATTCGTATGAAAAACGACATATTATGTAAATGAAAATTGCTGGTTTATCTGACCTAATAACATATTCATGCATTGATCAAAATATCTATATTCCAGTGGTCTCTATTAATTATGGTAGTTGCTGGGACATTTTACGAAAATATTCGTCTTTAAGGGGAAGGGATGGAGTATACATAATAACGGTAGCCTCTGAAGTAAAGTATGTTTACTGTGACATGAGTACAGATGGATGTGGCTGGACGGTAAGTACAATTGTTTTTTTTTTTAAACAACTTATTCTGTAATAATAAAAAATGGACAAGAGGATTATTGTATATATGGTATGTTTGTCATATATTTGTCTATAATCATTTAAGTAATAAGGAAATACAAACCATATCAATATCTGAATATTTCGCCACATTTTTTATTTTAATGTTCCAGAACATACAAAGAAGACAGGACGGGTCTACAGATTTTTACAGGACCTGGTCAGAATATAAACAAGGCTTTGGGAGTCCATCTAAAAACTACTGGATTGGTAGGATAAGTTTATGTAACATTTACATTATAATATATCAATCTAAATGTAGTGTCAGAATATAAACGATGATTTGGTGATCCCTGTAAAAACTACCGAATAGGAAGGACTGGTTTCTTACTCTGAAATCTCGATTATGAAGGAATATTTAATACATATTCTTTACTTTAGAATCATTCATATCTTATTCAGAAAGATTTTTTGGTAGGATAAGATGTCATTGATTTAGAAAAAAAAATTAAAATTATTCTAATTTTACATACAGATACTTTGAAATTGATATCATAAAGATGCTGGTGTTCCTCATTGACAAGATATATGTAATTTTGGTAATAAGTCTTCCAACAATCCGTTGGAATTGCAATAGGCACGAACTGTGCTATTTGTCAGCGAACCTGTTTTGATAATTCTTTAAGGTCAAGATCTAGTAAATGAAGGGTGCCTACAGATTTATCAAATTTGAGAAATAAATTCTTTTCTTGATGCTTTACAACTTTAGCTTGATCAAATAAGATGTTTCTGGGCATAATTTGTAGGTAAACAAGATTAACAACTCTATTTTAAACTGTCATTTTCAATGAAAAATTAAGAAAACCAGTCATGAATATGGAAGTTTTTTTCATAAGCGACAGAGGAAATGTATCCAGATTAGTATGTTTGTGGCCTCCTCTTTATCAATATCAAATTAAATATAGGTATCCGGTTTACTTTTCATATGATTTCAAATTGAATGTCATGAAAATACCTTTCTTTCTGCATAATTCTGCTAAAGCCGTAAAGTACAGGAAAAAGAAAGTTGAAATTGATTATGACGTCATAATGGATCTAGCACCAAAAAATTAGTCTTAAGTTATTTACTAGATCTTGACCTTAAAACAAAACTTTTTCAATATCTACTATATAGAAGAAGAGAATTTTCCTGCGGCATATATTGACGACGTTTCATCAATGAAAACTAGTTAATTTCATTCATATGTCGACTCCATATATCCCAGTGAACGGACTGGAGACACAGGCTCGGCTATCGTATTCCGTATATTCTACCCCGTTTAAGCCTAAAATTGAAAACAGACTTAAGTTAAGTTAAAAATGTGGTTTTATATAGCATTTAAATATACTCATATGATAAATTATTTTTTCAAAATTTATATTGGTGTGAAATTTCGACTGAAGTCTGTTCTCAGTTAATGATCTTGGGACCTCTGATTGTAGATTGCTTCGTCGCCAAGCGACGGAACTTAAATGAAAACGTCCAGGGCCTTCGAGATAAAAATTAACAGAGGAATAAGTACGCGTAATATATAGTCTAGTAAAATAACGTTCTCAATAAAGAAATTCATTTTGCATACAGGCAGGTATCTCAGTCTCCTGTTAATATCTCACATAGGTGTTGATACAAAGCAAGTCATGTGAAATTTGATTGTTCAGACAAAATACGAGGGTTGTTTGATATGTATTGATATGTATTGTGTATTGTACGATATCTCAAAAGCATTCGATTCAAATAGTCAAATGGACATTATTTCCCTTCAAAGTAT
Source organism: Saccostrea glomerata (assembly GCA_003671525.1). NCBI lineage: Eukaryota > Metazoa > Mollusca > Bivalvia > Ostreida > Ostreidae > Saccostrea > Saccostrea glomerata. Next base: position 100,453 of record PRKT01000877.1, on the reverse strand, counting down.
TCTCCGTGATTTGAAATACACACTTTTAATCTCTGAATCCATTTCTGAAATGCGTCACTGTACGCTGAATTAGGTATACCTCTGAGGCACTGACTGACGGCTGAGACAAGGGCCTGTCGGGACTTGTATCGACGACCAGATAAGAACTTCTTAAATTTTTGGAAAAAGGAATAAGTCGCATGGTGCTAGATCTGGAGAGTATGGTGGGTGTGGCAAGACGACAACCTTCTCAGACTTCAAAAATTGCTTTACAAGCTCAGATGTATGTGATGGAGCATTATCATGAAGAATGCGAACATGCCTAAATCCAGACACAGGACGTCGTTTCTGATAATATTTCTTGAGTTTTTCAGTACAACATATCGGTAATACCGACCTGTAACACTTTTGCCCTTCGGCACCGGAATTCGTACGGCTAAACCATCACAAGAGAAGAATATGCAATAAAGGACCTTCTTTGTGCTCATTGTCCTTTTGGCAACTACAGGCATTCTACCGTGTTTGGTTAGCCATAATTTGTTTCCAACTTTTCTTACTGGTTCGAAATAGTGAACCCATGTTTGCAAATTGTCTTTGATTGAAGTTTGGAAACATTTTTAGCAGTCGCTTAGCGGTTTGAATTCGTACCTTTTTTTGGTCATCTGTCAATATATGGGGTATCCATCTGGCAGAAATCTTTCGTACTTTCAAAATACGCTTCAAAATGAAATGCACCCGCGATACCGATATGCAGCTTTGGCAATATCACGAATCGTGTACCTGCCATCACTTTCAATTATTTCCTTGACTTTTGAGACATTTGTCTTACCTGATACAGTCACAGGTCGACCCGATTTTGCTGCATCTTTGACGTACTCTGTGGAGACAGAAATTTCTGTCACCACCTACGAACTGTCTCATAAGATACCTTATCAGACCCATAAACTTCCCCCAATTCAGTAAAAATCTGCTTTACGGAATTACCGAGTTTTGTGCGAACTTTTATATATGCTCTAATTTCTTCAATATTCTCAACCCTTTTCCCAACCATTTTTACAACAGTGGTCAACTACAACTACGCTGCTTCACGCCGGCATATTTCATGAAGCGCTGATAAATATGCCGGCGTGATGCGTTGTAGTTCATATACCTCATGAATCTTCAAAAAATTAAATTCATTTCTTATATTTACACTATTTTTCTGATGACTTCCCATAGATTTACGCCGTTCAACTGTCATTTTTAAAACAAAACTGTGTGCACTATATTTTTGTCCCCCGCTTGAAAAGTGGGGAATATTAATTTGGGTTTGTCCGTCCGTCTGTCCGTAAGTCCGTCCGTCCGTCTTTCTGTCTATCTGTAACGCTTTCGTTTCGTTGAGCTTTTGCAATGAAATTTCGCATAGCAACTCCCTATGGACTAAAGAAGACCCCTATTGATTTTGAGGCCAAAAGGTCAAAGGTCAAGGGCATAAATAAGCAAATTCTGTCTGTTATAACACTTTCGTTTCCACACGATATCTCAAGAACCCTTTGAGCTCTTGCCATGATATTTTACAAAACAACTCCCTGTGGTCTAAGGAAGACCCCTATTGATATTGAGGTCAAAAGGTGAAGTTCAAGGTCGTAAATTTATACATTCTGTTTGTATGAAACACTATCATTTTCGGGCGATATTTCAAGAAGATTTTGAGCTTTTGCTATGTAATTTTATACCAAAACTCCCTAGGACCTCTTTCACTCCTCTCAAAGTGCCCTGCCCCGTTTGTTTTTTCTAGTATTTATTGTATTACATGTCGCTATTTTTAGCACAGTGCCATGAGGAGAATTATTACGTATAAAACAGGTTCTCGGTAGAAATGGAAATATTACAGTATAACTTGGATAGCTATGAATTTCATTCCTTAAATATTCAATATAACAATACTATTAAACCAATTATGTACATGTATTCGTTTCCTTATGATTACTTTTATTATCGTTAATTTTACAAACATGCAGCAGAATGAAAACAAAAAAATAGCTAAATTCATCTCTGATATCTTCAGTTATCAATATACATACAAAGATATATACATGTCTTTTACGTATATACACTTTCAAATAATTAGATATCTCAGAATGTTTTGATATAAGATTCATCTTGAAATATAATATGTGCGGTAAAAATGATATGTTACACATTAATATTTTATGAATACAATTATCATTTACCCCGTTTTCTTCAGTCGAGGACAATGTTGAGTATTGTGAGGGTTACGATGTTATTATTATTGTCTCATTGAATTATAGATTATAATACCATCAATTCTCTTCTAGGTGACGGTTTGGCTTATCATGATGGTAATAGATTCAGTACAAAAGACCAGGACAACGACAGAGGTAAGCGTCACTGTGCTATAACATTTCACGGAGCCTGGTGGTACAAGGACTGTCATCACGCAAACCTGAACGGACTGTACGCCCAGTCGGCTGTTAATGATTCTAGTTATAATTACCCCACATGGTATGAGTGGGAAAATAAACACGAAGCTCTTCAAAAGACACTGATGATGATCAGACACAAAAACTAGGAATTATTTATGATCAGACCAAACATTTTATTGCAAATTAATTCTTTTTTTTAATTAAATAGCAACTATATGCTATTTACTCATTTCAGCAGAGATTTCTTTTCTGTATCGTATAATAAACAGCTACAATATACATTATATTTGTCAAAGGGTGTAACTTTCTTAATTAAAGTCACAATACGTGGATACGTATATCTCCAGGAACCAAACAAATACAGTTCAATGGATATCTATATTTTAATAATGATTCGTCACTTCAAGTGGCAATATGGTATGGTATATATCATCAATGGTGGTATACAATAAATATGAATACCTTACGTACCGTTCATTCACACATTAAATATTTAACTGAAATTTATATCAAGTATTTAATTCATAATTTAATTTACTGATTATAAAATAGTTTAATTAAAATAACTTACCATGTAGACAGAATTTATACACTCCTATTTCAGTAGGATAGGTTACAGACGTAAGTCCGTTGTAACGTCTGTCTCTGCGAGGGTTTTCATAAGAAGTGAATAAAAATATTACTTCATGCAAGGGTTAATAAAATTCGCGCCAGCCATGCGCAGTGACTGGAAAAACCAGTCAATTTGCAATCATGCACAACTTTTGTTCATTATGTCTTAACAAAATATTTTTAGTTTTCAAGATAAAAAGGAAAATATGTGTAAATTTTCGCTCTTTTAGGGGTTCTAATTTTTGACCCCTATATAGCGCCATTGTTAATACATAAATCGAAAAACAAAAACCGATGTGCACAACTTCAATCCTTCTGTTACCTAAAATCAGTAAAAATTCTGCTCCAGCTTTTGTGGTCTCTGAGCCTTTATCCGGAAACGAAAGCCTATAAATTTTCGTTTAAAGGGAAATAACTCAAAACCGGAAGTGACTTTTTGAACTTTTAGTCAGCATTCTGGTAGAGTTTATAAACGTCTATAACCTCTGAAAATTTGAGCGAAATCCGTTGCGAAATGAGTGAGATATGAAGCCTCAAAGTTGCGGTCTAGGAAGTAGAAGAAAAAAAAAGAATAACTAGATGAGATCTCGTTGCGAGCAACGAGTAGGTCTTCCGTTGAATTTCTCGATAAGATGAGATGTGATTTTGACTGAGATATTCGTTAAAAGAGAATGACATTAAGTTTTCCTACAATGAATTTAAAGTTTCTCATTTTTATCACGATTTTCTGAACATCTTTTGTTCAATATGGCTTATAAAAATACCCCCCTCCTTTCAAGACGTAAAGCATGACAAAAAATAGGATTTTGGCCCCATTGCGACCCCTAATTACTTATGATATGGCCAAAATTTTATATTATATTGTTGCAAGTCGTTAAGATGTATATCTTTGCTTCTGTAATGTATCACAAAATATTGAACATTAAAGAGGTACAGATGCAAGACTTTTCTTTGACGTATAACATATTCTAAATACTTTTTGAGATATAAAGGAAAAACTTTTGGCCCCTCCAGGCCCCTGATTTTAGGGGCCAGCCCTTTTTTGAGATGTCATTTGAAAGATCTTGAAATTCTACACCTTTTTTGTTCTACATGCGTTAACAAAATATTTCTAGTTAAAAAGTTATCGTTGAAAAGGTCCTTAAATTTTTGAAATTCTTGATAGGACTATTTTCGGGCCATAGCGAGCGTCGGCGCTTCGTACTTCCGGTAGTTGTGATATACTTAGTGCACTTCTCCAATAGTTGCTCTATCATCACTGAAAATTTCAAGCTTCTGTGTAAAGTGCTTTTTGAGAAAACTGCTGGACAAAGTGACCCTCTGAAAATCACTAAATCGCAGAAAACTCCAAACCGGAAGTGACGTCATCAAAATAAAAAATTACATATCTAGATTTTTTGATGTTCTATCAGACCACTCTCTACCATCGGCTCATACATTCACCTCTGTTATTGGCTCACTTAACGTAGGGACTACTTTCGATCCACGTGACTTTCAAAAAGTCACATGATATCAAAGATGGTGACACCAGTGAAACGGGAAGTCGTGTGTTTTATTTCAAATTGTAGAAATGAGAACTCCAGAAACTATAATTTAGACAGCAAGAAAGCAAAAGAAGAAAATTTTATTAGTAAACTTTCACTTCTCCTCGATAACGTTAATTATATAAACCAACTCCGCGTAATTCCAACAACTATATGCAGAAACTGCTATTCCAAAATCACAAACGTACACGAATATTTACAAGATATTAGAAATTGTACTTCCAAATATTTGGAAGAAGGATCAGTTAGAGTGAAAAGATGTGCTTCCTCGCCTTTGACTCCTAAACTGAAAACCCCCAATCCTGTGGCGTCCAGGGATATTTCTTTGTCGAAGAGTAGAAAGCAGTTAAAACTGGAACCAATTGGACCCGTACCAGATAAAGTGGAGCCAGTCTTGCCGATTATAAATGACCATGGGTATGTACATGTAACTGTTTCTTAATTATTTTTATTAGCAAGGTGTTATAAGTCTGCGGATCCTGCAAGCAAGGAATATAATAGGAATATGTATAGTAATTAGCAATGACAATAAAATTAACTCAAAGACAGTATAAACAGGTACATATTTTTACACAATTAATTTGGCCGTATATAGCTTATTACAGTATATTACTGATTCAGTTATGTATGACATCTGTGTACTCAATGTAATCATAATAGGTTTTTAAAACAAAAATTGTAATAATAAACACAGGTACAGCATGGCAAAGCAGGCCAAAGCTTTCCCAGACAACACAGGGAGTAAGAAGACCCTGGATAAATTGTCCAATATTTTCTCCGACATTTCTTCAAATGAGGTGCTCTGTGAATTACGTTCTCTTTCTTCTACGCTTACGTCAAGAACTGCAACTTTTGGATCTGTATTGTATAAATACAGGGATGTTTCCAAGTTAGAAGACCATGTTGGTAATTTTACAGAGGAGATTGTGGAGGAGATGATCAATAGGTGTGTATATTTTCGTGTTTGTTTCAATATACTACTCATTTTAAATACTTCATTTAAATGTTTATGTCGGTTCACATATAATAAATTGATTACTTTACAAAGATGCATCAAGCAAGGTAAATTTTATGAGAAAACACAAAATGAAAATCACATAGGCTGATTTTTTACCATTTTGCTTTTCCTAAAAGAAATTCACCTGGCTTGGTATATTGTTTTAAAGTTTATATTACACTTTTAGCACCAAGCTTACATATACTGAAATTTGTTTTTACCTGTGAACATTTACTGAGTGTGATTAATTGTCTGTATTTATAATTTTATTGAAGTATTAAGTAAGTCTGTTTCATTTTTAAACATAAACCTTCGGCATGATTTTAAGTCTCCTCCAAAGAAAAAAATGATGTATCATCTGCTCTTAAATCAGTGTTACACATCATCTAAGTATCAGTGTTACACATCATATAAGTATCAGTGTTACACATCATCTAAGTATCAGTGTTACACATCATATAAGTATCAGAAATGAAGCACCTATTCTGATCTTTTCTTGTCCTTGTAGAAAACCTCTGATCTGTTTCTTTCAGTTCATATTATTCCTGAAACGCACTCTCCTTACATACTTTATGCAATGTGCTTGCTACCTCAATTTTACACCAAGCAGTTATGTAACATAACTGCATGGTGTGCAATTTTTGCTCATAAATTTTTGTGTCACTAACCCGTCAGTCCAAGCACTTTGAAAACTGGAGATTTCTAGCTAGATCTACACATCTGTGATGTGTCCAGTATCTAACAAGAATATAATTTTTCAATACTTGAGTGATTGAGACAATATCTTCAAACATGACAATGATTAAATAATTTTTTCAGGGTACCATTATTAGTAAAGGCCATGTTAGCCGTAGCAGTCCCTGCCAGTAATGTCATGAAGGAAACTATAATTCCAGCATTAGCTGCATCTTACAGTATTTTGATGAAAAACAAATATGACAACCTTTCAGCGTTTCACAGATTGACCTCAATTATTGCTATAAAAGGAGGCTTAGATGAGAGGGTTTGTTATATATAATTATTTTCAGTATTCAACATTATCAATTTATATCCCATTCTAATGTAAATTTAGAGGTTCAGCTAATTTTTTTAAACTAAGAGTGATGTATTTTTATGGATTTTGAGATTTTTATTTGAATATTTAAATTCTATTTCATTACTAACCATGTTCACTGTTATAATGTGGAATACAATTTAATAGCAATGTAACACAGACAAGATCCATAACATTCATGAGCTTTCATGACAAATGCAGTGTGCCGCCTAGTGTACATCACTTATGACATTATTTTTTAAAATCATCATTTGGTTTCAAAGTAATGAAAAACTTTAATTAAAAATTTCATTGTCTTCAATACATATATAGTCTACATTTATATTCATTATTTTCATGAGTGCATTGTCTCACTCTGGATCACATTACTACGTACATCAACATAAAATCCTCACAGATTAAAAGTGATTTAGAGTATATATTGAGTTGTTCAGTATTACTATTAACACTGTTGCTGCTGTTTTTTTCTGTTATTTCAGTTTTCTTGAATTGTTTATTTTCTGCCATTGAAAGTGAAGGAAAAAATGTAAGTTAATAAGCTGTTTTTCTATTGACTTATACAAATAAAAGTTATTGTTTTGAGTATTCAGGATCTTCAACCAAGAATTAAAATTACAACTTTTACTTGAATGCTTTTTATCTCAACTGATCTGAAAGTAAAAAGCAGATAATTTTAATTTCACTCCATTATATCATCTATCTAGCATATAATTGAGTTAGTTATCACATACTAGTGCATGAATTATAAAGTGTATGATTTGTTTAAACCTATACAGGCCCAAACCAGACTGAACCATTTAGGGTTGTTACTTTCATGGTCTGTTCGACTATCACTACAAGAGGACATTCACAAAAGGGCAGAGAAGAATATTGTGGACACCATAAAGTTGAACCCTTTAATGAAAATTACAGGCATGTTTATCAGTTTTGTGCATTCAATTTTATATCTTAAGTTGACAAATGACATGTTCAATGTTAAATGCAAACCTCATTATTTTAGGCCTAAAATTATATTGTATAGTACAACGTACTGGAATATATATAATCATAATATTCAGAAGCAAGTGAGTTGCAGGGAACAGAGTAACTTATAAATATTTTAATTTTAGGAGACAATGTTGATGTGTATGTGAAGACCAGTTCATTAAATAGGGAGAGAAGGAATAAAGATTTACATTTGTTTGCCAGCAACATCATCTTCAGTAGGATTGCTACTATAGACATGCCCAACACTCCTCCGGGTACAAATGTAGAGCAGCTTAAAAGTGAACATTTATTAATGACTGGTATGGAGAAGGCCAAGTTCTTGAGTGCATGTAGTGTTCTCCTAGCAAGAATTTTGTGTAAAATTCCTGCCTTTGAAAAGCTGAAGAAGCAAATTCCAGTTCATATTCCCCATGAATACAGCCTAAAGATGTCCACAAGATCTGAAGTTTTTCAACTTCCAATTATGTTCTTCAATGAATCCAAACATGAGGATTGTATGGGAATAATGGATAGCTATGAGAATCAGCTAACCAGACTGTTTGAAAATGCATTTGGTAAATCTTGTTTTCATTATCTATTGAATAATGTAGTATAGTGCTGATTACTGATGTATGTGATATTTGTACTTTCACCAGACTTGAATTACATGTAATGCATTACATTAGATTGATGAATTTTCAAATTTGCTTCAGGAAACAGAGATGCGCTAAGAAGGTACGGGGTACCTATAGGTGGTGATCAGCTGACTCGTGTGCGACTTCAGGAGGCCAAAAACATACGATCATTAGCTGTCACTCCAGAGAGACGATATGACGATTTACATCCAATTGTATGCGAGATGTGGCATTCAAAGCAAGATTTTCTAGAGGTGAATTAAAAAAATTTTCTGTGTATTTACGAAACATCTGTATTAGAGAGATTGTTATCAGCAGAAGTTTGGAAAATTTTTAAAAGATATATTAAGAGCTTAGGCCCCCTTTTTGATTTTTTGAAATCTACAAAATTCTTAATATTGTAAATCTTTAATATTTTTTTTGCATAATTGATTGCATATTTTATTTGTCTTTAATCTATAAAAACTGCAAATTCGGAGGGGGCACATGCCAACAATCAACCAGTGTAATTGACATAACTTTATTTGTTGGCTCTCTCTTAAGTGCTATCTCTTGTACCCTCTCTGTGTCCTCAGTTCACCACTACATATAATGGTAGTTTATTATAAGAGGGTAGGAAAAATACATATTAACTGTATGAACATACTTTTTTTTCTCTACCCTCTTAACTATATTTATTAGTGGACACAGAAAGGGTACAAGGGATAACACTCAAGAGACTACAATTACCATGTATATTTAGTAAATTTTGTATATTTTTCAGAAATGTTACAAAAAGTTTTATGGAGAAAAACATTCCTCAAGCCAGGGAACTCTTGCCCACTTCAAGACCATTCTTCACAGAACAGATGTGAATGGAAAAGTAAAGGGAAGGTTTAAGCCACATTTTGAACTTTTGATGCTTGTTGGAGAATGCATGGTCCAAGAACAGTTTCTTGAATTTCTCAACATGGAGTCTTTTGATAGCCAACCAACACATCCCATGACAAAGGACGTTGATGACACAGAGAATCAGAGAGACAACTTCATGAAACTAATTCAAGAGTTCATGAAACACTATGGTTATGGTCAAGTAGACTGCCCCACCCCTAAGAAGGATGAAGCTGACAAAATTTGCATCATTACACCTGAAGGACAAAATATACAAATAGAGTTGGTTCCTACAAACAAGCAAAGTGATGAGCTGTACAATTATTCAGTACAGCTCTGCCAATGGTACTTGCACCTGAATGAATTACATGATACTGCAAAAGAAGGAGACTTGAATAGGACAATCTTGAACTGTCAGTACTCACTACCCTTCTTTTTCTCTCACTCTAAACTTAGTAAATACTTAGTTGAAAATATTGACTATGTGTTGAAGTGCAAGTACCTCTTGAGCCCTTTGCAAAGAATGCGTGTTCTTGAGGGATCTTATGTAAACATTAATGGTGGTCAAGGGCAAAATGTTGAGAGTGATCTGACTCAGGAACACTCGGTCTGCAATCAGAAAATGCTGATTAAATCTTTAGGAGCAAACAAAAGTGAAAATGCAATTAAAAGAGTTACAGGTGCTGCAGAAACTATTTCAAAAATCTGTGAGAAGTTTGATGAGAGTCTGAACATCAAACCTAAATCTGGAAGTCACAGTAAACCTTTAAATGAATCAGACCAAAAACTAGTGTCACGAACATTACGAAGACTCAGACCTTTCCGTTTTACACCAGGAAGGAAGTGTACAGGCTTCAGTAACATTGACAGTGTTCCTGTAACATTTGAAAAACTACCAGACATGCATGCTAGATTAAATCAAATTATCTCTCGTCTCACAAAAGGTCTTTATGTAAATATTGATGAAGATGATAATGATTCAGAAGTGGAGTAGATTTGGTGAATGAGTTATGACAATACATATATTTTATTTGAGCAAATTTAATGATCTCAAGTTTTATATAATGTCAAGTATTTGAAAATCACTATGAATCAGTTATGACAATATTTGCTATTAAACAATCATCACAATTACAATTTTTCTTGCAAATACAACAGCATTTACAATCAACAATATCTGAATTTTTTTGGAACCCAAAAACTGAAAGAATGCAGTTCCTTAAACAAGAAGTGTCATTTTTACAATATTGAATGATGTCCCCAGTTATGCCAGGGAGGTTGCTTGCAATGTTTCTCGCGGAGTAATATAATGTTGCCACAGACTGTTGACCCCTGCGTCCTGCTCGACCGACTTCTTGAAAATACTGTGAAATGTTCCTTGGTGGACATGAATGAACAACATGTGTTATGTTTACTGGATCAAACCCCATTCCCAAGATGGAAGTTGTGAGAACAAGTCTTATCACTGAATGTTCTTTCTTAAGTTCTTGCATTGTTCTGTCGATGACATATTGATCTTGACCAGAGCATATAGCACTGTAAATAGCATCGTTAATGTTGCTAGGTTTGAATAAATTGTTTAAATACATAATTGCCCTACTCATATAATACACAGGGACATAGATTAAAGTAACTGGGAAATTCTCTCTTTCTAGGAAAAGTTTGTCACAGAGAGAGTTGACAATGTTTTCATACTCCTCTTCTACATCAGAGGCATGTTCCTTCTTAAATTTCTCTAGATAAATGTTTGGCTTATCTGGACTACTTTCAATTATTTTGAAATTCTTAAGTCCTAACATTTTTGGCAAATCTTGTTTCTGTGTAATTGTAAGAGTTCCACTCAACGCCAAAAACGTAACATCAGGGAAAAAGGTCTTTAAAGTTGGCAGTGCCTTAAAAGCTATCCTGAACTCTTCTCCCCTGAAAATAAAAGAAAGGATTCATTAAACCATTTGTAATTATATTTCTAATATATATATTTCTAATATTTTTATCAAACTTCATGTGTTAACATAGGGGTTGGAACCAGGGGGCTTATACCCCCTCTTACCCCCCCCCCCTTTTGGGAAAAATATACATTATATAGGCATTGAAAATTGGGATTTACCTTTTTTGTTGGTTTAGCCCCCCTTTTGATTAACCCCCACTTTCAATTTGCTTCCAACGCCCATGTGTTAATACAATTTGTAGACTTTAATAAAAATTATTTAGCTTTGTCGAATCTCAATCAGGTCCAGCACAATCTCTTGATTAAGCTATATAGCTTTACAAAGCTATATAGCTTTATTAAGGTATTCAAAATAGCTTGATAAAGCTATTTATATGCAATTTTTCACAAAAACGTTTTTTGAAAGATATAAACAAAAAGTCGCAAATATTTGACTATTCATATATGTACTATGGACTATCAAAAATACAACCTAAATCACAGAAAGTTCAAACATTGCTGCTGTTGAATAGCTTTAAGCAAAATATGAATTTCCATTGTTTGAGTAACTGTGTGTGGGGTGAGGTGTGGGTAAGTATGATTGCTTCTCATTGTGCTGAACTGTTACTAATCAATCCTGTTGGCCATAACTGGCCTCCTTTATAATTTCATTCAAGAAATAACAGTGTGGTCACTCATCAATAGCCCCAAAACTTTTAAAACTTTGAGTACAAAGTCTCTCAAGGAGACGCAATTTGTTGAGTGATTTTTACATGTGTAACAGGAAAGGAGAAAATGCATGGCTGGACCGGGAATCGAACCCGGGACCCCTGTATCACTAGTCAGGTGCTCTACCGATTGAGCTATCCAGGCCGATATCCACGGCCCTAACCATTACATTCCTCCCTCCTTAAAGGTCTTTGGCCCTCCAAAGACCCCAACCCAGGCTCATCCCTGGCAGGTCTTTCACCTGTCAATTCCAGGGCATGGCACGGCACCAAATCTGTAACAGGAAAGGAGAAAATG
>PRKT01000877.1:56667-82668 GCA_003671525.1 Saccostrea glomerata | reverse complement strand
CACAACTTCAATCCTTCTGTTACCTAAAATCAGTAAAAATTCTGCTTCAGCTTTTGTGGTCTCTGAGCCTTTATCCGGAAACGAAAGCCTATAAATTTTCGTTTAAAGGGAAATAACTCAAAACCGGAAGTGACTTTTTGAACTTTTAGTCAGCATTCTGGTAGAGTTTATAAACGTCTATAACCTCTGAAAATTTGAGCGAAATCCGTTGCGAAATGTGTGAGATATGAAGCCTCAAAGTTGCGGTCTAGGAAGTAGAAGAAAAAAAAAGAATAACTAGAGCAAAGCTCGTTGCAAAGCAACGAGTAGGTCTTCCGTCATGTTTGACCGGAAGTGGCTCTCATTTTTAACAGAAATGAGAAATAACGTCAAAAATGGTTTGAATCCTCAAAAATCCATGTTAATTAATGCAAAAATAAGCTATTTTTTGCTACTTACGGTTTGACCGGAAGTGACGACGACGGACGGAAAATTAGTTTTAATGCTCCCAGAGACATATGTTATCAAAAAACTTGTCAAGAACGGCAAAATACGTGTTTTCCGACTACTTCCGGTTTGGCCGGAAGTGACGACGCCGGGCGTATTTTGACGACTCCAATAGATTAAGCTTGACATTTTTAACAACTTTGCTTCTTTGACGTATTACAAATCTTATATACTTTTTTAGATATAAAGGAAAAGCTTTCGGCCCCTCCAGGCCCTTAATTTAAGGGGCCAGCCCTTTTTTCAAGATAACATTTGAAAGATCTTGTAATTCTACACCTTTTTTGTTCTACATGTTTTAACAAAATATTTCTAGGTAAAAAGTTATCGTAGAAAAGGTGGAAAAAATTTTGAAATTCTTGAAAGGACTATTTTCGGGCCATTGCGAGCGTCGGCGCTTCGCACTTCCGGTAGTTGTGATATACTAAGTGCACTTCTCCAAAGGTTGCTCTTAGCATCACTGAAAATTTCATGCTTCTGTGTTGAGTGCTTTTTGAGAAAACTGCCGGACAAAGTGACCCTCTAAAAATCACTAAATCGCAGAAAACTCCGAACCGGAAGTGACGTCATCAAAATAAAAAAATATATATCTAGATTTTTTTATGTTCTATAAGACCTGAAAGTTTTATGAAAATCGATCAAGCCGCTTTCGAGAAATCGCGCGCACAAAATCGGTAAGAAAAAAAAACAATAATAAAAATAGTGGAAAAGAAACCTAAGAAAAACAATAAGGTCTTCCGCTGAAGACGGAAGACCTTAATAATCTTTACCATCAGAATCAGTAGAAGGTCTTCCGTTGGAAACGGAAGACCTTAATTATAATCTATACTTCAAGATTATTGTTAGCATATTGCGATATGACATAATAAAGAACATGTAGTATGTGTCCATGAACATGTATTGAAAATACAAAATCGAAATGTTTGACGCTATCATGAAATTAGCTTATCGTCAGACTGGTCCGTGCGCAATATCCGCGACCTTTAAAGACCCCGGTTTTTTTTTTTACAATAATATAAAGTTCCATCAATAAGAATTAAATCTTTCTGACTTGGTTTTTCATAAGAAATATATTTTGATATACTTAGATTTATATTGAACCATTAATTTTAACAAAAACATCATTTTCCACGAACTTTTTTGACCACCCTTGTAAGTATGCTCATGATAACAATGTTAAATATTATCGATATCATCAGAATGAGCATTACAACAGGCAGTTCTATATCAACATTTGTAAGTCTAGACAGGTTACTACAAAGCAATCGTAAGATCTGTCCTGGCTTATTCTTTAGAACATCTTTGGATCTGGTTTATTTCAATCATAAAATGAAGCTATGCTGTTTCACAAAACATTTTTAAAATACTACAGTAAAACTTGTTTAGTACGAACACGGATATAGCGAATTCACGGATATAGCAAAGTTTCTCGGGGTCTCCGGCAAAATTCCTAACAATGCTTTGTAAAATTTTACGGTTATAACGAACTCGGATATAGCGAATTTACGGATATAGCGAACTGATTTTGAGTCCCGTTGAGGTTAATAATAATAGAATTTACATCTTTTATAACGAATTTTCAAAAATTGCAAAGGTAGATATGTTGAACTGACTTTTTTTAAAGTAAGTATTTGAAATTAAATTTCAATTTGTAATGGAAAACCTCAGTAAGTCACGGTATGTTTCGTAATAATTGTTTCCCTACCATATTCGGTTGTAATACTTTGAGGAAAACGTGTATATTGCGAATTCGCTGTAAATAGTTAAACGAATTCGTTAAACGGATACAACGAATTACGGATATTAAATTCACAGGTCCCCAGGACTTCGCTATAACCGAGATATACTGTAGTAGGAGAATTCTTCAATCAAGTTTTAAAGACATACTTCACGAAACAACGTTAGAGACGATTATGGGCAACTACCATTGCCTGGTTTTGTTGCTTCAATTTCTTTCGATTACTTTATTTAAAGTTTATCTTGTTTCTAGAGAAATTTTGTATTTGAATGCACCACATAAACTGTGGGCTGGCGAAGAAGGTGTATAGTCGACATGAATGACGTTGTATTGAGTTCAAAAGTATAGACACAAATGTTTTAGATTGGGGCAGTTTTCCATACCTACAAAGTTAAACAACTCTTCCATACCCGAAATACCCACTCCCTTGTATGAGCAAAGGGGGAAAGGGAAGAATCGTAAATCACCTCCTTCGGATATTACCATTCAGTGTTTTCACCCGCCACCCCCGAAAAATCTGTTCTTTTTATGGCTGTTTTATTGGTCACCACATTTAATTTTGCGATACTATAGTTATCATTGGACTCGTCAGATGTTCATCAGAGAGTATATAATACATGTATATATAGTAAGTTTAACAAATTAAGTTGATTTTTCTCATTGAGTGTAATTACCTTTTCTTACAAAAAGTATTAAACTGCATTAGTAGTTTCGTTATTTTGTTATAAAATAACCTTTTTTAATTCATACTGTGATTATCTTTTTTGCTGTTTATCAAAGGAAGCGAATAGTTTTGCTTGGGTGAGATGACAAAAAATATGCATATTCAATCCAAAGAACATTTTCAATATCCATGCTTTCATAAACAAACTCTAATATAAGAATTTCTTAGTAACTCTGATTTTAAGACCAGTCATATCTTCGAGCAAATGAGGAAATTCATCAAGAATAATTTGTGTGATTTCATTTGAGAGATTTCTAATAATTTATAACACTCATTTATTCTTCAGTACATTACTTAATCAAGGACATTGGCAACGTTTCTGGCTTTCGTAAAGAATTTTTCGAGAACTTTTGAATAGGTTTAATGGTACCAAACACGTTTAATTCAGGTCCTTTAAACCCATCAAGCCAATATAAACAATAGAACAGATTTTCTGGAATATACTAATAAACGTAAAATAAAGAGTACCTTTTCAATGTTTGGACTGCGTGAAACTTTTATTTTTATCGCAAGTTATACAGAATGATAAGAAAATTAACAAATTAAATTATGTTTTTCTTTGTTTGCAATTGTTTCCTGAACTGAACGTGCACATAAATTCGCGTATTCAAAATTTAGCGCAATTATTGGGTTTTGTTTTGTTTGCATTTCATGAATAAGCAGACTTATTTTTATATTCATATGAAGCAGAATTTATGCAAAATCTTATGCGTGAAAAGAAAAAAAACACTTGCTGTGGCCTTCCACTCGACATTTAGATATACATGTACACATGTATATCGATGACGTACTAGTATTGTCAATTAATAATGGTAATTTCCATTCCTACGTCGATACGATATATCCTGGTGAGCTTGAGATAAAAGATACCACAGAATTAGAAGTTTCATACTTGGATATTTTACTTGAAAATGACACTAATGGTAATCTAACAACCAAGCTAAATGATAAACATGATTACTTTTCTATCGTCAACTTCCCTTACTTATGCAGCAATAGACCTTCATCACCTGCATACGGAGTATATATATCTCAGTTCATGCTCTACGAATGAACAATTTCTAAATCGAGGTAAATTATTGACAAGCAAGTTAATGAAACAAAAATATCAGCAGTCTCGTTTAAAGTCATCATTTCGTAAGTTCTATGGTCGATACAATGACCTTGTCAGGAAATACAATTTATTGTTAAGTCAAATGCTGACTGACGTTTATCATACCAATTGTTAGTCCATTGTTTATACACTGAATTGACGACGGATTTTTTCCCGTTATTTCCTGATCATGACAAGGAGCACACAGCAGGTGTGACCGGTCGGCAGGGGATGCTCATTCCTCCATGGCACATCCCACCTCTGATGTTTCGGGGGTCCGTGTAAATTGCTCTGATCTTGTTTTATATTGTTTTATGGACTTTGAGATTGAATACTGTTCGTTATCTCCATAGCCTACACACTAACGTGCCGTATATTATATTTAACGAGTCCCAGTCTAGTTGGAAATTACGAAAACGGAATGATAAAAAAAAATTAATTCTTTGAAATATATTTGAATTTATTATGCGTAGAAAAATTAGAATGAAATTTTGTTATCTTGCCCTTATTGTTGTCAAACGGGGGCACTTTCAAGATGTGGACCTTTTTCATGTTTTATACACAAAAACATACTAAAACTCCCCAATAAACAAAGGAATTGACAAATTAAAAAAAAATTGATGACATGTTTATATCATGCAATCGTCCTTTAATGAATGAAAAAGGGGCATATCAAAACACAAAAATAGGACGTATTTTATCAAGTTAGATTGGATTTACATAACCTCAACAAACGACTGTAATACTGAATTAGTTTCTAAAATTAGTCAGCTTTCAACATGCACAGTCTATAGAGCTTCCAGGTATGCACAGTGTAATATGACGTCATTTTAATTGTGACGTTATTGTATTGTGACGGCAGTCAAGAGTACTTTGACGTGACTTAGTCGACGCTGCGTGAAAACGTATGCGCAGATAAAGTAGATCGGGCCTCGTTAAAAAGATTTTAAACGGTATTCGAATTAAGCATTGTGGTCTGCTCCAAAGCCGCTCAGATATGAAGCCCATTTTTTTTTTCAGTACACATGCATTGTATGGGTTTGACGGTTGCAAATATAGCATGAATAAAATCACAATATCCTTCAGTCAATCAGTATTTCTCTTTTGTGCTTGTTTCCTTGATTTTTTACATTATTTGTCTTTTCATGTTCTCAATTAGAACAGTCATTATTTAACTATTTTGCTCTGCCCCTATTTTGAATTTTTTTATGGACTTTTGATCTTGAATACTAGTATTATAGGATTAAACGTTCTTTTTGAAAAAATTATCGATGTGTAAACTCTTGACACAACTCACAAACTTAATAAAAGTGCGATATTTTTTTCAAAACGAACGTTTAATTCTAATGATTCCAATAATGAATTTTTTTACAATTTTTAAATGATTTCTTTCTGAGGCCTTCATACAGTCCGTTATTTTTGTAGGGCGTAGGAACCACAAAGAAACCTAATCGAAATAATTTCGAAAGAGCTCAACTGAATTAAAAAAACAATAAACTTATAAAGACTAATCGAATGTTGTCTAAGTCAACAAATATCGTAATTACGACGTCGAGTTTACATTAGAATAGTTCGTCCTTGACTATGGCCATGTTGACATTAACGACAACGCTAAGAGCGAAAGTTGCAGACCGATAACGCCTTCAATTTGCATCGGTTAAAAAGTCTGGTTTTTTAAAAAAATGAGAAAGAATATAGAAAGTAACAATATGAAATTGATGCTTATAAGGCAAATGTTTGAGGTGTGTTTCTTTTCCCTGTCTGATTTGCTTCGTATTATGAACGTCGAGAATAGGACGTCAGCGATTTTTAAAATTCACACCTGTGATCCGACAGAGGCATAAGCATTTTCATGGCGTTTGTCAGTTGGTCAGTCCTGTTTGTTGCCATTTTTGTTTTATTTAATTTAATTTTAAGTTTCTTGTATAATTTAGCTTAAACAGACCAGAAACAACTGCTTTCATTGTTTATACGGTAGCCTAGAAGCTTGGTTAAGAAAGTAGTTCTGATTGAAAAGTATATCGATGTGTGAACTTTTTCTTAAACGTATTCTCTACTAATCAAAACACAGGGAATCAATAAATAAAATGAACATTGGAATTATTGTTCATTATCTCCATATGTTTCATGATAGCTATTCTTTTCATAATAAAGTGACTAAAGAATTGTCCATTTATTTAGAAAAGAAAAGAGGTCTGATGCGGGTGTGATCTGACGATAAGTGATTTCTACTCCGCCATGGCACCTGATCCTATCTTTGTATTCAGTGTATTTGATTCCTAGGCGCTCAATTTAAATTGCACATTCTGACGTTTGGGCATGATAATTGGTCGCTTCTTATACATTTCATGCTAACAATTTCCTATTTTGTTTGTTTGTTTTTGTACAATTGTTGTTCCGAAACTGTACACAGCTGTTTGCAGTAATTAGATATGTAGATTCCGGTAGACTTATTATATTTAATATTTAATTTTATAAAAATAGGGGACGAATGAGAGACAAAGGGGGGATGAAAGAGATAAAGCCAAAAATTTTTAATAGTTTATTTCGACTGCAAAAAACCATTTGTAACATTTCAAATGCATGCTTCTTTGGATAAATCTTTAACTTTTGAGTAAATATTCATGTTTCAAACTTCATCATTTTTTTTATTTTTGACTTGGTAAAGACATTCGTATTAATAAATACATGAAGAATCGTTATAATATTGTTACTTTGGAAAATGTTTTGCTGATGTTTTGAATGCATGTAATTGCCCCTCCTTTACAATTAATAATTACCCAGCTATTGCATCCTCACGAAAGTACTTAACGTGTCCTAAATAATAATCTTACTTGTCAGTCTCTTCATTATGGTATAATCTTTGGAAGGTTTTTGGCACATTTTAAGCTTTTTAAAGTTGACACGTTTTCCTAAATGTTACGAAGGAATATTGCATAAACTGCCAACGTCCTATGCTGCGCAGTATGCAAAATTCTCTTCTCAATTAGATGAAAAACAACACATTCAAAGTGGGAGCTCCGCAAGTACCATACATTTTCTTCTCTGTTTACAAGAAACACTTATCTTTAAATAAAACTTGTTTTTCTTTTATGTGGAATTTACAGACTTTGAACTACTTAGCCTGACTTAGAGGAAGTTTTTAAAGTTATGAAGAAATTTTTATTTCAGTTTTGAGAACTAGAGTAGCTTTTTCTAGTAAAGACGTTCAAGTATTTTGGAAAATTGTATCTTATGTCCTTTCATTATCCATAAAATTTAACAAAACAAAAATTTATTTTCTCCTCAAACAAATCTGAAGGATAGGGAGATAGTAAGCAGTATTCAATATCAAAGTCCATTAAACACTATGAAATAGGAGCAGAACAAAGAAGGACCTCCAAAACATCAGATGTGGGATCAGGTGCTATGGAGGAGTGAACATTCCCTGCCGAGCAGTCATTCCCGCCGTGTGCTCCTTGTCATGATCGGGAAATAACGAAAAATTCCGTCGTCAATTCAGTGTATAAAAAATGGACTAACAACTAATATGAAAAATGCTAAAGATCAAGGTACAATTTCAATACATATATTGCCCTGTGATTTACTTAGATATGAAACTGTTGTAAAAAATAAAAAACTAATGCTTTCTGAATCATTGAAATCCCATTATGAAAATGCATACAAATCAACTTCTCACGTACATCTCTAAATGCTTGTTGCGACGTCAAAAAAAAGTTTATTTTCCTGAAATAAATATCTTCAGTTTCCTGTATTTTCTTAAAAAGTTTTGAAAAAACCAATTTTCAATGGAAGTTTTAGATAAAATTGTCAACAGGCATCGCCCACAAAAATCTTGAGATATTTGATTTCTTTTATTTTACACAACAAATCCAAAAATAAAAGTGGGCAACGGCTGTCACATTATTTTCTGAAGGAAAATACCCGTGAAATTAGTCATTTTGAGGCTTTCTTGTTGAGAAATGGAGAAGTGAATCAAATAAATGACGTCATATTACCGGAATGGTACTCCCATATGCTATTATCTTTCCTGATCTACCACAATCATTACCTCAACTAAATTTAATATTTGAGCCAGTTTCAAAATTTTTTGAAAACATTAAATATTTAGTAGTTTATCTTTACTAGGATTGTCCCAAATACTTGTAAAGCTAAAGCATACCGTCTTCTTTAAAAGGCATCATGCAAACCATCTATCAATCCGTTTTCAAAAATCGGACGTGATAAAAGAATTAATTAAACTTTCTGAACAATATGTAATGGTTACGCTGATAATGCTTGACGATGTATCGTCTTTATTTGTAATGTTCATTGTTTGACCGTATTATAGAATTAAGCCTGAAAATAATGGGAGTTCACTTTCTAGAGTGAAATTCCTCGAAATCACAACTTTTAACATTGCAATCAGCCGGGTGAGTTAAATCTACCTGACTTATACGTATTAAATTCCTAAACCTCATAAAAATCCCCCAAAACAATGAAATATTGCAAAATCCATCAAATGCTCTACTAACCCTAATCTGAATTCCTTTAAAAAAATATCAACTTCTGTAAGGGAGAATATTCAGATTTATTACATACTTAGTAATAAATACAGGATTTTTGCATATGCGTTATGGCTGATGTCACAATAGCCGTTTCAGCCCTGCAGGGCTGATATGGATTTGCAGGGCTGATACGGATCAATATCACATCCTTAAAAAATTAAACCTAAAAACAGTGCTTGTGATCATGCACACCATTCTCTTAATTTAACTTTTTGAATGTTTGGATAATGTAATTGACAAATAATACTCAGTAGATTCTTTTTTTTCAAATAACGGAACGGGGACATTTTAAATAGAGTACATGACTGTAGAATTTACAAACCCAAACCGTATGGGACAACACATAGATTGTAAGAAGTCCGTGCATGATTATTTACTTCTGTTCTCAACTTTATGTGTTCTGTTTTTTATTACTAAGTATGTCATAAATAAAATAAAACATATCCTTTTCCACATCACATCCTGTATCAGCCCTCGACCAATATCAGCCCTCGGCCCTCTGGCTGATATTGGTGTCTCGGGCTGATACAGGATGAGATATGGAAAAGAGTATGTGTTATTCTCTATTTACTTTACTTCAGAATATTCAAGAAGTGGTGTAAAACAGATGTGCATTCTCAAAAACGCCAAAAAAAAACTTAGAAAATTTAAAATCGCCATTTTTTTTTTCAGAAGGCAGTAATAGATATTGATAATAAAGGATCCGACACTTTCTCATTTACAATATTCATGTAGTCTTCGGTGAACAGGTCTTCCAACATCCTCAGAAATTCGATGAGCAATGATTTTGGTCCTTTATAAGTTGATTTTCTATACTTCTCTGGAGCCGAATTTATTTAAATTTTCTCAATGAAAAGAAAAAAGATATTTGAAGTCTTTTTTAATGAACACTAGGCCTATTTACTTATATCCATAGGTCAACTCGATATAATTATGTCAGTAAAATTTTCTAAAACTGAGGCAGGCTACTGACAGTTAAGTTGGTGGATTTCAGCCTTCTCTCTTAAGTTGAGAGTTTTTGTAAAGTATATTGTCATTTTTATGATGTTGTTAGTACACCCAATCATTGGGTCGTATTTTGACAAAGGTGTTTTATTTCAGTTCTAAGGTCTTTGTTTCCATATTAAGAACAAATTAGAATGTGTATTCCGTACAAAGCTCACAAGGTTTGAAGGTTGGGGATAATGAACAATGTTCATTCTTACAGGGAAAATATATGTATAGGAGAAGTGAGCATAGTGCCGCGGTCACATCTGCCATTAGTCCTGTATATGGATAAAAGTTAAATTGAAAACATATCTTGAATCAAGAAATTTTATTATCAAATATTTAACGGTCATTTTTATGTAAACTATTTAAATACTGTAGACGTACTTTTTTTCACGGGGTCATAATTCCGCGGAATCTCAATTTCTGTTTAATCCACGGGTAGAAAATTACGCGGATTTCTTAGACTTTCACTATATGCCTTACATTTATATTAATTACGCTTGGACAAATTTCCGCGGAAAATTTGTGACCGCGTACATAGTGTAAATTAATACCACGCGGAAAAAAGTACTTCTACAGTATCAAAGGTAACTGACAGTTAGGAGCTGTAGAAGTATTACATTAAAACACTCGTTTTACATGAATGGAACTCTAGTCAGTTATATTTGTCGGAAAGATATATATAAAAATTATTTGTTACCAAGTACTATATCAGAGGTATTACATTAAAAACAATCGCTTTATATGAATGGAACATTAGTCATTCATATTTGTCGGAAAGATATCTATAAAAATTATTTGTTACCAAGTACTATATCAGATTAAGCATACAATGTTGTGAATAATTTTCTCAGTTACCAATTTTCAAGTATCATTTTTTTCCCTTTTCATCAAACACACTAATATATCTTTTCTTCCTTTTTTTTAAGATTCAAATTTTCTTTTTATTTTTCATAAGCGGGATAGCGTTTTTACTCTGGAAAAAGATAACATTATTTATGTAAGCCAGTCAAGTATCAAGCCATTTTTTTCCCTTGACAACTCGTTTTAGTAATTATACACTGGTAATTGTTTCACTTAGGAGAAAGACTACACTGTTATTTGGAAGCCTGTCGAGAATCATATTATTCTCTTAAGCAAAAAAAAACCAATTACTATTTCAGTGCTTCATCAGTTGATTAAATTGCTAACAGCCATTGTTGCACAATAAATAAGAGCTTCCTCACCCATGAAACGATACTTTAATGCAAAGATGGGTGTTCTACAAGTACTTTGTTTTATTCTTTCTATGTTTGTATATGGAACACTTGGTGATTCATCTTTACTTGAAAACAAAGCTTCTGATAAAAATGGTTTGCTCCCTAGTACTGTACCCGGTAAGGCTTCTAATGTCCTACGTGATATTCTGAATCAGGAAAGTCTGGTCCGCTTCTCCATGGTACAAAAAATACAAAGTCTGGTAATGGATGCCACGGACAGCAAAAACGATATACAAGTTATAAAGGCGAAACTTAGTGAAATGGCAAAGGACTTACGGAACTTGGAGACGAAAAACCAAATACTGGAGAACACAATAGAGGAAATGAAAGTTTCAAATGAATCTCAATCAGTCTCTGCCAAAAGCCCCCAAATTGAGGAACTCAAAAACCTGATAAATGAAATGAACGTAACATTACAGATGTGCAGTGAGAACAGTCTTTTGGAACCTTATAAATATACAGAGGACGCTTTAGGAAGATCTGTGAATGAAACTCTGCAAGCTGTTTGGAGGAATAAGAATGAATCCAGCTGGATCTTGTCTAAAGGTATACTATCAAATTATTTTCATGTGTAGACTATTAAACCGAATTTGAAAGAGAACAATTAATACAAGCGTTCAAAATTGAACATTCTACACAAAAATTATAATTTAACAATTATTTTTATCTGACCGAATAATCATGATTGATTTTGGATCAGTATTTACCTTTTTTGGAAGTTTTTTGGATCTTTATAAAGCTATATTTTGAAAGAACAATTGACATTTCTTCGTCTATTTGCAGGATTTCGTTCAGATTTTGAACGATAGGGGTAATATTTTGGTTGTTAGGATTGTAAGTTGTGAGTAGTGGTAATATTTTGATTTCCTCCTCATCCTTAGGAGTTGGGTTATTAAATTTCTGTCTGTCTATTTTCTAACTTGGTAGAGTAAAAAAAAGTTACTCTTTATTTATTTCCAAAAAGAAAATGATAAGATGGCAGAAATAAATACGAAGAGGTTTTCCCCCTGACATGGCAGTCAGTCAACAATAAAAAAATTTTGACTGACTTTGAGGGCAACATGCGTTTTGACAGACCTAAAAACAAGACTATCTTCCATGATGTAAATCCCAGGTCCGTCACTGTTAAATACTTACGAATGGAAATGAGATTATACTCCGCTCAACGACAAGTCCAACATTTCACTCAGCGGTCAAGCATGGATTTTTTTTTTCATTCCCGGTCTGCAAAACATTATAAATGGCAGACTTTTTATGAAAAGATTTGTATAAAAATAAATTTTAAAGGTATAAAAATAATGAGAATAGCCTAATTTACAATAAAGAGCACGTGTGTCGCTTATATTGAATATTCTTTTACACAGTGCTTCCAAAGGATTGTTGGGACATTTTGCAGAAATACCCGAATTTGGAGGGAAGGAAAGGAGTTTTCAGAATATCCGTGGCCTATGAAGTAAAGTCTGTTTACTGTGACATGAGAACTGATGGAGGAGGGTGGACAGTTAGTAAAACTTTTAATTAAATAAAGAGAATAATTCAGGGATAATTTTTTTTAATTCTCCTTCAAAAAATATAGAAAAGGACGCTACGGTTTGAGGACCATTTATTGTACCCTTAAAATATAACGTTTTTAAAAAGTCATGAAATTGGTTTTAACAATAGTTGAGTAGATGAATATGATAAATCAATAAAGAATATTGCATGAAGGGGGACCTTTCTGGAAATGTGACGTCACAAATTTGATACATTTCTAAGTTTAATGTAGAAAAACCAAAGAATGGGTCATTTCTGTGCTAATTGTGCACAAATTAACGACATTACAGTAAGCATTTAGGAAGTCACATGAGACAAACGATCTGTGTATTCTTACTGCAGGGAATTCCTATGATTCAAAAATAATGAATTTTGATTTCTTATATCACTTTTTTTTTATATAGAAAATTATCAATTTGTATTGAAACTGTATCTTGTTCTTAAAGCTGTTGTAGAAATTTTTCTTATAAGTACGTAAACACATCTTAAATTACTCAAGCCTACCAAATTTTAAAGGAATTAAAATTCAATTGATATGTTAAAGGTAATTCAAAGAAGACAGGACAATTCTACAGATTTTTACAGAACATGGTCAGAATATAAACAAGGATTTGGGGATCCGTCTATAAATTACTGGATTGGTAAGTTTTTTAATAATATATATCTAAATGTAGGGTCAAAATATGAATGAGGTTTTAAATATCCCACAAAAACTTTCTGAACATAAAGAATTTCATCTGTGGATTCATTCTTTTTGCAAAGAGTGTTCGAGAAATAAAATCAAAATGACGTTATAGGTTGGATCATGGCGCATGTCATTTAGTGACTTTTAATCTAGTAAATCATCGAAGGAAAGATAAATCCATAACTACAACAGTTTTACAAACACCGTTTTGCAAGCAGACGTATTATTATGTTTCCTTTACCCTAGCGATGTTATATCAGATTTGAAAGCAGAAAGCAAATACAATTTAAAGGTTTTGCAAACTTTTAAATCTTTAGAAAAATGACCCATTTTTATTTCTATGAAATTATTTGAATACCAGAAAGTTAACGAGACACTACTGTACATGTAATTGGAGAAACTATTAAAAATATCCATTCAAAAATTAATATTCTTTTTGTTCATATGGAAAAAAAAATTATTATGTCCACCAAAAACATTTTACAGTCTTTTAATCAGAAACTTTTTTGACAAGATGAAAGAATAAATTTTATTTCAGAAGAAAAAAGATTGTGATGACTTCAAAAAAATGATATTAAAATTTTCATTTTTCATTACTTACATTTTTCAACTTCAATTGTCGATATTTCAAAGAAAGGACACTTGTAACAACAATTAAGCCCTTTCCATTTAAACAACCATATTTATTTTAGGAAATGTAACCGGCGTGGTGCAATTGTCAGAACGTCTGCTCTAGAGTCACAAGGTAAGGAGGCGATCCTTACATCACGGCTTAATATCCCACTGTGGGACGTGAAAACCAGACCTTCGAATGAGACCGTATGAACGCAGTCTCGTGTTGCAGTAGGCAACAAAAAAGATCACTCACTGTTCAAAAGCCATGAGTACTGAGCATAGGACAAAACTTGATATCTACACCATCTCTCCATATGAGAGAAAAATTCTCGAGAGGGACGGTAAACAATATACAATCAATCAATATCTCGGAAAAAAATTGTTCTAAATGAGGAAATTACACTCTTTAACTATTACACAGAGTAGGATTTTCCCTTAAAAAATTTAATGTGGTGAGGGATTTCCGTAGATGAAATCCTATTCAAGTGTAATTTTTAAAGTGGGGGCAATTCAACCCTCGATTTTTTTCCCGAAGGGAAATTATATCCTAGAACCAGTTTGCCATGGGATGAAGTTTAGACGGCAAAGCCAACTTATACTTTTTTTGGGGGGGGGGTATATTTGAAAAAAAAAAACTTTAAGAATTACATTCAATATTAAAATCCAGCACTTTCGTCAATAAAAGTTCTACAGACAGTTATAAATCACTAACCGAAGGCGTTTTTCCAGAGGATTTTAAACAGGTGATAGTTAAGCCGCTTCCTAAGAAACCATCTCTGGATAAAGAGTGTCTGAAGAACTATAGGTCGGTTTCAAACCTATCATACGTTTCAAAAATCATTGAAAAAGTCGTCACAAAAAGAATCGAAGATCATCATACTTCGAACACTTTACAAGACAATCTTCAGTCAGAATATCGTGCGGTTCATTCCACAGAGACTGCCCTCCTTAGAGTTCATCACGATATTGCGGTATCTCTTGACAAAGGATGCTGTGCTGTGCTACTCATGCTTGATTTGTCCGCGGCCTTCGATGTCATTGACCACGATTTACTTTTCCGTCGACTAGAATACTCCTACGGGATAGGTGGTTCAGCCCTTTAGTGGCTACAATCATACCTAAGCGAAAGATCACAAAGAGTATCGATTGGATCAACATTATCGGGACCAAAATCACTCAAGATTGGCGTGCCCCAGGGTTCTGTACTTCTGTACAGGGTTCTGTGGGTTACTGCCCCAGTATCTACTGCTAATGTTCGCAAAACCAATTTGGGAAATTTGCTACAGAAACAACATGAACTACCATTGATATGCAGACGACACACAGATTTACATCATGATTGAACCCCGGGATAATTGGGATAACATCTCCGTCCGGCTAACTGCATGCCTAAATGACATACAAAACTGGATGAGTGCAAACATGCTTAAACTAAACCAGGAAAAAACGGAACTCATGATTTTTGCACCTAAGACCAGATCAGTTGAAATTGAAGCTTTCAGTCTTTCATTTGGAAATAATATCATCCAAAATTACCCTTTTGTTAAAAATCTTGGGACATATTTTGATACGCCATTAACAATGTAAAAACACTGCAATGCATTATCTAAATCATGTTATTTTCATCTGCGAAACATCGGACGTATTAGGAACTACATCACTGAAAATGCATGCAGAACGCTTGTTAATGCGTTAGTTACATCCCGTCTGGATTACGAAAATGCTTTACTTGTAGGAATCAACAAACAACTTACAGACAAGCTTCAACGCGTACAAAATACGGCTGCGCGCATAATAACACTATCGAAGTCAAAATATGATCATATAACTCCTGTACTGATCAACCTATACTGGCTGCCGGTAGAGTTTCGTTGCCAATTCAAAACTCTTGTGTATGCATTTAAAGCACTCCACGGACAAGCTCAAACTTCTATTAGCGAACTAATCGAACCGTACATATACCTTCACGTACCCTACGCTCAGAATCAACTAATCTTTTAGTGGTTCCGTCAACAAGAACTTTGACATATGGGAATAGACGATTTGACAAAGCGGCCTCCACTTTATAGAACTCTTTGACTTTGTATTTAAGAAAGTGTGACTCACTTGGAAAAAGCTCAAAACCTTTCTTTTAAAAAAGGCCTATGATTTATAAATTGTGTATTTAAGACTTTTATTATATTTTGGACACATTTCAAATTTTTATAATCTTTTTTAGTACTTTTACATATATTGGACACATTTAAAAAATTTTATATATTTAACTTATAATTTTCAAATGTGACTGCTGTATATTTTTAAGTTTTATTTGTTTTACATATATTGCTTGTACAGCGCCTTAGAGTTTAATGTATAGGGCGCTTTATAAATGTTTAATAATAATAATAATAATAATAAATATAAAATGTCAGTCGGTTTCCTGATGACGTCAAAGGGTAATTGTGACATCATACTAGACTTAAGCAGCTTTCAGTGGTCGAAAATATTTCCATAAAAACTAGTTAATCTTTATATTCTGACTTTATTCCTAACCTGCCCATATACACCAAAATCACCAATACTGCATTATTTTTAAACGCCGATGGGTTTAATAGGCCAGTTCTTAAATTGTAATATGACATTAGCATCGTGCGTAACGTTAACAAAGGTCATGTCACAAGTCATTTAGAAAAAGGTATCGTAGATATAGGCCAGGCCCCGAGTCAGGTCTCTATCGCCTTAAGCCCCGCCATGGACCTCCGATACACTTCATTTGAGTATTAGAAAGATTATCGTAATTTTATATGCCTTTTACATGTATACCTCCTTGTAGGAAATGACGCAATTTATGAGTTGACAAAGAACAAGGACCAGGAACTTCGGGTCGAGCTACAAAGTTTTGATGACGATGAAGCATACGCACAGTATTCCACGTTTTATGTGGGAGATAAATACAATAAATATATACTCACCGTGTCGGGGTATTCAGGAACCGCAGGTAGGTCTACTCATAACAATGTTAACCGGACAAGGTGGATTAGTGGTAGAATATCCGTTCCGTGATTGGGAGGCCCGGGTTCTATTTCAGGTGCCGCGTCAACGTGAGACGAAAACAGACAGTGACTGTTTCTTCGCCATTAGCATTAGAAGTGAAAATCAAATGTCTTACGATATGACCTTAAGACGTAGGTCCTTGTCACCGTAGGCGTTGGCACAATAAAGTAATCTCACTGCTCAGTGACCCAGAGTGCTGAGTAGAAGTCTAAATTTGAAGCCCCTCACTGGCATATGGTGACGTCTCTACATGAGTGAAAAATTCTCGAATGGGACGTTAAACAATACATCAATAAACAATAAAAGTTTATAATTGAATTCTGTTTTGACTAGACATGAAAAATTGTGAATAAAAGACTGGCACCGAAAAAAGATTGGTTGACGTCACATTCTTATTTTTCATATTAATTAAGAAGACAATTTTGAATGGATGTTAATATTTTCATTTTTTTGAGCATGTGAATACATCAAAATACACCCGTCCTTTAACTCGAATTCTTATTTGGTGATCAGCAAGAATCACGAGCAATCCTGGTGATTGAAAAATTATTTTAATAGGTACTCTTTAAAAAGATAAAAATTGATTCATACGGAATAAATTAAATAGAAACACAATTTATGCATGTAAAATCCCCATTGAAACGTTTCCGCGTTTAAAAACACACCTCTTCAATATCTTTAAGGCCCAACCAGTTTCCTCTCATATACATAGAAAACAAGCCTATAACCCACTACATAAAATGTTGCCAGTGCGACCGTTATTGCAAGCACATATATTTTCATATTATTTTTGAGCTCGTCAAAATGCACATGCCACGTTTAGACACTGACTTCACATGACGTCGTGTGTAAGTTACATTATCAAAAAGAAGCCTGAACAGTGCTGAAAATACACGAGAAAACGTTTTGCTTACTATATATCTTCAATATTTATCCATTAGATGAGGTTGTGTTAACGTTTAGCTGAAATGCTACTATTCTCGCGAGAACGTAGCTTCAACATGTGATGCATTGTGCATCCAGAGTTGCTGAGGGGAAAAAATCTTAATTTTGATGAATGAATGTGCAGTAGTTCGTATTTTCTTTTCGGTATGGAGAAAGGCGTTGCATAAGACGTCGCAGTGACGAGAAATGCTCGCTGCGCTCGATAATATATTTCAAATGCTTTGATACTTGCGAACTTTAACTTAAAAATGTAGCATGTATCGAACAAAAAATACGTTACATATTTTTTTCGTTTTTATTAAAATATTCATTTACAATGTTTTCTTCAATCTTGGACAAAGGTGATTGAGCTGGAGGTAACATTACTATGATTATTGCTTTTTTAATTATATAATAAATTATGGTTTTATCTAATTTCTGTTTAAGGTGACGGTATGGATTATCACAATGGATATCAATTCACAACTAAAGATAAGGCTAATGACAAGGGTAGTGAGAACTGTGCTAAACAATATCACGGAGCCTGGTGGTACAACGCTTGTCACCACACAAATCTAAATGGGCTGTATGCCCAGTCCGCACTGTCTGGTTATCATTACCCGGTATGGAGAAAATGGAGAGAAAAAGAAGCATTAAAACAGACTAAAATGATGATCAGACACAAGAACTAGAGATCATTTATTATCAGACCTGACATTTTATTACAAATTTTGTCAGATTTTATTTTTGTCACAGAAATAGCAGTTTAATCCAGATTGATTACTAATTTCACTACAAATTTATTTTCAATATCCTGTAATAGACTTTTAACTTACATGTATGTGTACTCCGAATTATTCAATGTTGTAGACAATGAAATTAAATTTTAAACTCTCTTGTATTCTTTGGACAAAAATGTTGTTTTTAAAAATGCTGCAATACACGTAGTAAGCTTTATTTTGGTTTAAAAAAGCCTCGGGATAAAATAGATTACTGAACTAAAACGTAGGATTTTTTGCTAAGAAAATAACACTTTTAAGATTCTTGAAAAATATCTATACATATAGCACGATGCAATCATTACTTTTAGTTTAATCTACGGGATTCATTGCATTTTCGATAAAGAGTACAGAATATATACTAAGTTGCAACTTTCCAACCATTGAATTTGGTTTGTATTTCAAACCATAGGCCATGAAATTCACAATTTTGAAAGAGGCACCATTGCTAGTCTTAAAATCAATCTTTGCATGCTTTTTCGATTACCCAGAAGGCAGAGCAGGGGATAAAAATGCATTTCCCTAAATAATCAGTAGTGCCTCACCCCACAAAAACCACTGACCCTGGTGTCACATATTTCACAATTTTTGAAAACGCACCTTTGCTCATTAAAAATGTTTGAATAATACCTTAAGGCAGATTTCAATGATATTTCAATGCATAAAATCATTTTAAGTATATGATCATTAGAGCCCCCCACCCCCCCACCCCCAGTACCCCTGACCAAGGGGCCATGAAATTCATTATTTTGGAAGAGATACCTTTCATGATTATAAATTAGTATTTAGGGCATATACTTAATACCTGTATGGAACAGAGGAGACGATTTTCAAAGAATTCATACATTTTCATTATGTAATCAAGAGCCCCGCCCTAACGATAGAACGCTTGATCAAGGGGCCGTGAAATTCCTAATTTTGGAAGAGGCAATCCTTCATCAAAACTATTTACTTGTTTCCTTAGTTTAATGCCAAGGGCCAGAGGAGAAAATTTTTAAAGAATTAATGTACTTTGATAACATATTTAATGGAGCCCCACCCTAACACCAGAAGCATTGACCAAGGACCATGAAAATCACAATTTTGGAAGATGCACCATTTATCATCATAACTAAGTACATAAATTATTCGCTTTTTACCCAGGAGCAGAGAAGATTTTTAAAGATTCATTATATAATCATTATCGTCCCGCCCTAACACCGGAGCCCCTGGCACAGGGGCCATGAAATTCGCAATTTGGGAAGAGGCTTCCTTTCTCATCAAAACTATGTAAATACAATGTTTAAAGAGTTAATGCATTTTCTCTAAATTAGAACCCCACTCTGACATCAAAACCCCTGATCTTGGGCAAAGAAATTTACCATTTTGGAAGTGGTACCATTCTTATCACAACTATCCATTAAGTTTGTTTGTTTAATACCCAGGAGCAGAGAAGCTCTTCAAAGAAAAATGCACTTTCACTTTATAATATACATAGCCCCGCCCTAGTACACGAACCCCTGATCCTGTGGTCATGAATTTTACAATCTCGGTAGCATACTCAGTGCTTATTACAATCATACCAACAGTTTGAATGTTTGATGGCAAGGAGTAAGGAGGAAGAGTTTTAAAGATTTATTTTAGTTGTTTTGGTCCCACGCTTTTCCAGGGTCTTTTAAATTTATAAATTGTGTTCCCCGTCACCCATAAATAATATACATGTATACCAAAATTGGTTGAAATTGTTTTAGCGACTTCAGAGAAGAAAATGGAAATATTCAAATGTTTAAAATTGACAGCAATAAGTCACCTGAGTGACTCGAGTGACCTATAAACGAATTTGATTCAAATGAAAAAGTTGTGGCGACTTTCCAAATTTTAACGCTGAAGTAAAGTTCTGAATACTGAGTATAATAAAAAAAATATATAATCATAATTCAACAGATTCTAATGCTTGGCTAAGGAAATAAATGTCATTGGTAGTAAATATGATTATATTAGGTCGAGGGAAAAAAATGAAAAATTGACGTACCGAATATGTGAAAGCAGCTAAATAACGGTAAGGAGCAGGGGAGGTTTTTTTTATCAAGTTTCCGTATTAAGGTGTGCCAATCCTCACAAATTTAAAAGTTCATAATTTAAACACTGCCTTTAGTTTCATTTAATATTATAGTTTAAATTAACTAATTGTTGCAAAAGATATATAGGTTGCCATATTATTTAGGACAGGAGACATAAAAAAAATTGTACATTTTTTGTAAACATAGATAAAAATTATATAAAAACTGGTTTAAATGCATAATTCTAGTGCTAAGAGTTCACCAATACTTGGTACTTCTAAGAAACATTTGAATTTTGAATACCAGGGAGACTATTTTACATAAAAAGTATAAAAATGAAAATTTCTGAATGAAGATCCCTGCGAAGTGGTTTTTGCCCTTGTCAACATTTTTCAAAGATAAAATAACTGTTTTAAAAAAAGAAAATATTTTTTTTTACATTCTTTTACTTAACATTATTTATCATTACACTTATTCAAATGC
Source organism: Saccostrea glomerata (assembly GCA_003671525.1). Classification (NCBI taxonomy): domain Eukaryota; kingdom Metazoa; phylum Mollusca; class Bivalvia; order Ostreida; family Ostreidae; genus Saccostrea; species Saccostrea glomerata. Next base: position 61,743 of record PRKT01000877.1, on the reverse strand, counting down.
ATTCTTATAAAAATTATCGTTCTACATGGCATGAACTTAAATAAATTACGGTTTTTTGTAAAAACTTATGACATCACAGGAGGATGAATTACCTTAACATGAGGCCTGTCGAGTTTTAATACACATTTTTAACATGCGAAGATCAAGGACCGAGGTGGGAATTTGGACATAGCTACTTAAAAAACTCTTTCTCCCTTGTACTATTTGTGACGTTATGGTAACATTTGATTTATCTCTGTCTTTTTACTGCATTGTATTTGTGGAGATGTGATAAGATGAGTTGGAGTTTTACAATGATTTTGTACCGTATGTCTTTTTAAAGTATGCTGTGTTTATTTGCACAACCATCACAATTTCCCCTACATTTTGCAATGCACCTAATTGCAGCATGACCAAATATGCAGAATCCGGATTTTATCACGTGACAAAGATCCAGGGTATCTGAACTTGAAGTTCAATTCAAGTATTTTAAAGGTGATCTGACGCTGTTTATCATACCAAGCCATGAATACGGCGGGGCATATAGTGTTTGTAATCTTTCTTCTTCTTTAGCCATAAAATACACGTGCCTATGAAAGGGTGTGATATATCCACAATGCAGACCTCTAAGATTAAGTCTATGTTGGTGTAATTTACCCTTGCTTTTTACCTTGTTCGTGCTTGACAAGAAACAAATGTATGCATTACATTAAACAGGTAACCATATCGATTATATATACGAGTAGTTTTTATTCTTTTTTGTTAATTTCCTGATGTTATTGTAACAAAAACAATATATCTTCCCATTTCGTCCCTTATACAGTTCGAACAAGATACAAGATGAGTTTGGTTATACGCACACGTCATTTAGCTTTACACATACCGTAAGAAATTGTCCATAGAAATTTTTCGTCACAAAAATCTTTTCTGTAAAGAAGGTGAAAAACATCAATAGTCATGCAATGGAAATATACATTGTAATATTATTGTGAATAATATGTGTTATACATTCAGATGAATCTTTGCATTTTTTTGTTAGAATTTAGCTCTGTATATCACGTAATGTGTTTATTTAGGCTTTGATTACTACTTTCACAATGGTGTAATGAATTTTCTAAAGTATTTGAGACCTTGCGATGTTTACCTACTACCAGTAGTTAAAGTACAAACTCGTGATCAGTATTAATGCTAAATGCCTAAACTACATGTGTATGTGTACTCTGCAATTTGTAAAGGAAAACATACCCACATACGTCGTTCAACCGTCCCATCGGTAATAAATTCACATAATTTTGTGATTTTGTTTGTAGGCCTATTGTTTGTTACCAATTCATTCTTCAACATGTTGAAAAAAAGTAATGTGTTAGTTGACATTTTGTGGGTTGCCGCCTCATTTTTAACATCTATTGATTGATAACATTGTATTTTGATTACTATCATGCTGTACTTAATTTTTTGGAAATCTAAATCCCGATGTATCCAGGTGTATATACACTTAATAAAACTTCTAAGTGTTCACTTTAATAAATGTATTTATTTAAAAACTACTTTGTAGAATGATGTGATATTTTCAAATTATTACATCAAATGAGTTTTCTCAAAAATTGTTGAAAGAAATTCAATGATCATTGATGAAAACCAATGTTCCGTGACGAAGCTTAAAAATAACAAATCTGTTCTTTGCGGCACGTGTTTTGTATAATTAGTATCTTTTTGTGATCATTATCAAATTTTAAAAAATGGTTTCACTGAAAAACACAAAATACTGGTAAACTGATCATTTAGATAGAAGGGAAAGCCGTTGGAATGTTAATATCTGGACAATCTTTGCACCACGTTTTACTCACTTTTATTTTAGTGCTTAATTGTACTTGATATTACTTTTAAAAATAAACAACCAGTATCAAATCCATTTAAACCCTTTTGTCTATAGGTTGTGTGTTATTTTTCATAACCAATTTATCACAATTTGAAGGTTTTTGACAAATTTTAACCAAACCGGAAGTGACCTTGATTTTCGTCTGAGGCCAAGATTTCGCGTCACACCATGTTAAAAGAGTGTTAAATTGTCCTGAAACAATCTTAGAAACATGAAAACAAATAATTTCAATCTTACGATAATGATCAGAAATCGGTTCTCGTGACAGTCTAATATCATCTCAAGTAGTCTGATTTATCCTTAAAGAGGTGCACTTACGTGCTAAACACCCTAGGGTATTGACCAAAAGGCATCTGTGTGATGCTACACTCTCAAATTCCAGGATCTGAATCCAATTTAAAACATTTGGGATTTTTAAAGAAATTTCACACACACACCCCTTTTCCACAAAATTTCAACGGTTTGGAAAGATCTAAACAGTAGGTGTGGCAGCAGATTGGCCAATCTCCTTTTCAGGGGTACATGGTATTCAACTGTAATTACAGTCTTGTAGTAATTAGAGCGAGTGGTGGTCTTACTCCTTAGATATTTTTCTATGTGAATTTTCATTTTGAGGGTACTTCGTTTCCTTGACACTTTGCTTAAAATTCTGACTAGATACTCACATGAAATTTACGCAACATCCAACTCAAATAAGCATCATTAATCAGGAATTAAAGAAATTATTTATTGTTTGCATTTGTTCTTTAAAACTTCAAAAATGTTAGGTGAAAACTTGGAAGTTTGGTTCAGTGTAGAAACTGTAGTGAAACATAGGATCTCCAACTATCATGTCTCACCTTTTTGTCATTAGTTAATAACGTATAAATAAAACTACATTCATTCTTAGTTTTGTATACTGGCCGAAAAAATAACTAAGCTGCAGGAAACAAAGTATATTTACAGAGGCATAAAGAGACGTAAAAATAGTATAACATAATGCGACAGACTATTATTTTCTACTTTTATGTAAAGGTACTTTAGGATCATTAAAGAAGAATAACATGCTTTGAAATATAAACACAAAAGGACTAATATTTTTATAGCTTTTTATCAATTACAAAAAACTTCTATCTAGTTCTTTATTCCCTTGATAACAATTCATTTAATTTTCTATTAAGTTCAGGATTATACTTAATGATTTTATAAGCAAACAATAACATAAATAAGTCATCAACATCAGACAATGCAAATGCGATTAAAACACACTTAGTATACATGAATAAATATAAACAAACGTTTTATGCATATCTGATTCAGTAAGGACATATGTATTTGCTCTAAAAAATGTTTTAAAATATTTTTATTTTTTTATTTTTTTTTTTTTAGTTTTTTTTATTTGTACTCAGCACAAAGCAAATGTCGTGTAAAGATTGAATAAGACAAAACACAGTCCCTGGAGGGACGAAGTGGGATCAGGCGCCTAGGTGAAGAAAGCATCCCCTATTGACCCATCACATCTCAAATAAGCGGAATTAATTGCTTATAAATCTCATCTGAAAGCATATCAAAAATCAAGTGTTTCTCAGTATATTGCTGATATCACTAACAGTAATTGTACATACAATACATTATTCTTTTTCTTCTTCAGAGTTACGGAAAAGATAGGGAACCCTGTCAGATACGATTGCAGAAAATTGAGATTTTAAAGAATGACACGGGGCCTCGGTTTATACGGTCTCATACGAAGGACCGCCCCATTTAGTCGCCTTTTACGACAAGCAAGGGGGTACTGAGGACCTATTATAACCCGGATCCCCAAGTAACAAATATTGGAGTTTTTTAACGTGTGAAAAAGACAGAGTACGCGTTAGAAAACTTCTCCGTCTCTGTAAATGACACATTTCGCACTGTTTGTAAGGATGTGAATGAATCCAGCTGGTTCCTGTCAAAAGGTATAATATTATATTTTACACTCTTAAAGTGATTTTTTTTCAAAGTGCGTTAAATTTGGGATAAAATTAATGCAAATTGTTTTTTCCCGAAGTGCGATAAAAGTGCTTATCAACATTTTACAACTGTGCACTTTGAAAAAATGCGTAAATGAAAAATCTAGATTTAAGTAGCAAACAGTATTTTTATTTGAAAACTGATGAATTGATATACCCTCAAAGAGAACGAGGGTCCCTCTGTCCAACATTTTATCTTTCCAATCCAAATACTAGTATATGTACATGTAATAACATAACTGGTGTACATGGGGTTTTTCAAAAAGCTGTAAAAACTGATAATTGTTATATACAGTTTATGCTTATATAAGGCTGCGTTCAGTAAAGAAATGAAAAATTAAATTTTGAAGATTCATGAGGTTATGAACTACAAAGCTTCATGCGCATATAAATCATCAGGGTTAGGGTTAGAGTTTGTAAAATATGCTGGCGTAAAGCGTTCTAGTTCATAACCCAAAGAATTTTCAAAAATTAAATTAATTTCTGATATCTTAATTATTTTTTCTAATGAAAATTGACATGGAATACCTAGTGTATTTCAGTTCTATGAATCAGCATTTTTATTTGAAAACTGATGAATTGATATACCCTCAAAGAGAACGAGGGTCCCTCAGTCCAACATTTTATCTTTCCAATCCAAATACTAGTATATGTACATGTAATAACATAACTGGTGTACATGGGGTTTTTCAAAAAGCTGTAAAAACTGATAATTGTTATATACAGTTTATGCTTATATCAGGCTGCGTTCAGTAAAGAAATGAAAAATTAATTTTTGAAGATTCATGAGGTTATGAACTACAAAGCTTCATAAATATAATTTTTGAAGATTTATGAGGTTATGAACTGCAAAGCTTCATGCGCATATTGTTGTGAGATGTGTTGTATTTGTATTGTTTCATCTTGTATATAATTAGTAATATTAAGTTTCTTGAACGTTCCAGAGTGGTCAACATGTTCGGTCATTTTATCTAGAACATTCTTAAAATTTTGTGTATGTCCAGATTGTTCCAGTAATATCATGTTTTAACAATTTCTAGAATATTCTAGATTTATGATACTGTATAAATACCCTGTCAATTCGATGCATAGAGATACTTTGTCGTATAAGCACTATTGAGATATAACTGGGATATATTTTCACTGGGACATTGTGTGCAGCAACGGACACTCTGATGTATGTATTCTTAGATTCTTGCTAAGTTTGTTCTTTATGTTTCATATACTTAT